>JAVHLV010000582.1:0-25517 GCA_036785495.1 Colletotrichum neosansevieriae
AAGAGATAGTAATTAGATCTATAAAGAAGATTTACTTATTAATCTAGTTATTAATTTCTCTTTTAGTATTTTAGTTAAGCTTATCTAATAGTCTGCTAGGTTTATAAGATAATCTATTAGCTATAGTGTTCTAGCTTCTAGATAGATACTTAACTTTAAAGTTAAATATATAAATCTATAAGATCTATTAGATAATAAGGGCTCTAGGTAGGTTAGAGGTAGTACTATTAAGCTAAGTAATAAGAGTCTTAGTATCTATTTCTAGTATAAAGTAGTAACTATAGAGATAAAAGTAAACTTATTTAAGAGCTTTAAGTATACCTCTTAACTTCTTCTTTTTAGTATTATAGTTTAGCTCTATGCTAGTCTATAAGCTACTCTTATATCTAGAAACTATATACTTACTATTAATATATTAACTAAGAATAGTACTCTAACTGAGGCTGTTAGTATTAACTATAAAGTAGATTTTATCTATATTAGTACTATAGTTAAGTCTAATAAGAATAGAAGTAAAGGTAAGTTAGTTCTTAAAAGTGTTTATAGCTAACTATTAAGGCTAGTTCTATTTAAATAGAGTATTTTTCTTTAAGAGTGCTATAAGTAGCCTAGCTATAGCTAAAAATCCCTAAATCTAAATATAATAGAATATTATAACTTTAAGGAAGAATCTAAGATTAGTAAGGTTATTATAAACCCCCTATTCTCTAATTTTAATAATCTTTAATTTCTCTAGCTTTTAGCTATTAGTGCTGCAAATATATCCTATAATAGTAATAGATTACTAGGCCTACTATAATTTCTTAATAGTAATAGTATAGCTAGCTAACTTAATATTAATAAGAACCTTATTAATATTCTAGATATATTCCAGGATATATCTATATAGTCTGGAGTAACTAGAAACTTCTTTATTATTATACTTTAAAGTAGAGCTCTTAATAGCTATATTATTAAGAAAAACTTTATAGCAGGTTAGAATTAGGTTATATAGAATTTATATTATAACTCTTATAAACTAGACTATAAAATTAGTAGCTTCTTAAAGTAAAGTATATATCTAGAAGAAGCTAATTAGTATTATAAAGGTTATAATATTATAGCTATATAGATCTAGTAGAACTTAGTTATATCTAGAAAAGAAATCTAATAGTAAGAGAAGCTAGTATATTATAAAGTCTTCTAAGAACTTATTACTAAATAGGGGTAAAGCTATATTATATAGAGTAATAGTATTAATTTTAGTTATAGAGTTAATAAGATATATCTCTCTATCCTTCTTTCTAACTAGAAAGAAGGGGTTTTAGTAAGCTATATAGCTTTACTTAAAGATACTCTTTTTTAGCTTATTTTTTAAGATTATTATTATATTACTCTCTAAGGCTTTTAGAATTAGTATACTTCTCACTTACTAAGCCTTATAAGGAATAACTCTAATTATTTATAGAGGAGCTATAAATAGATAAATAGATCTATAATACTTAAAACTCTATATAAGGGCTTTCTCTCTATTACTTAGAACTTTAAAGAGAAGCTTTTTCTCTTTTAGGTTAAGGTAGTTTACTATTATTAAGATCTTATTAAGTTATTTTACTATAAGTTACTCCCTCTTAGAAATAGTTAAAAACTTTAGTTAGATAAGGTTTATAAAGGCACTTTCTAATACTAGTTTAAGATTCTCTTTTACTTTTATCTAGGCTTTTAATTTCTATTCTAGGTCTCTTTTAGGTATTAAGCTATTAGAAGATAAGTTATTAACTAGCTAGACTTTCTTATTTTTTATCTTATATATTATATTAACCTCTCTATATATAAAGGATAGAGTATTATTATAGATATAATTAGTTTTTAGTTTATCTTAGATTCTTATTAGAACCTTTTTTAGGAGGTTTTCTCTCTAGTAGAACTAATAGTATACCTAGGTATTAGCTATATTAAATCTAATCTCCTATTCTAAGTTAAATAGATTTATAAAGAGTAAAGGGTATATTCTAGTAGAAAGGAGAAGTTACTAAAGCTTTTTATTAGTTATAAACTTTAGTAAGTTAGTTTTATATATTACTTGCTTCTTATAATACTCCTAGATAATAGAGTTAAATTTCTTAGCTATATAGCTAAGAGCTCTAGTATACTTAGATTCTCTTATATTAAGAATATTAATAGTAGTTTTTTAGTTTCTAAAAAGAGTAGCCTTACTATATATAAGGAGGTGCTTAGCTATTTTAAATAATATAAGCTTAGTACTATTATATAGCTTAATAGGGATTAGCTTTTTCTTTTACTAATAGATTAGCTAGTTTCTATTTCTGCCTTATTTCTAGAAAAAGAGAGGTTTATTTAGAATATTAGTTAGAAGTACTAGAACCTTCTCTATCTTATAGCTAGATATATAGTTAGAGTTTATATAGTTAGCTTTCTTTTTTTTTTTCTAGTAGTAATACCTATAAAACTTTTTTAAAAAGGGTTTATAATAGTTAGGGTGTTACTTATTTTTATAGAATTAGTATCTAGAAGTATATCCTTATAATTCTAAAATAGCCTGGATAATTACTTCTATTTTTAGTATAATAGCCTATTTAAGGGAGACTTTAAGTATTATATAGAAGATATTACTATCTTTATTAAATATTACTAAAACCTCCTTATCCTCCTCTAATTTCTCTTAGACTAGGAAGTTAAAACCTTCTAGTAAATTAGCTTCTATTACTAGTATTATCTCCTCTAGTATATATAGGCTAGGCTAGTCTTTTAGGTTATAAGGTTATAGCTATAAACTCTTACTTAGTTATCTATTAATTTTTATAATTACTAAGCTAGCTACTATATTAGAATTAGTAGTAGTAGCTTCTATTTTCTCTCTTTTATAGAAATTAAATAGGCTTACTAAGTATAAGAGAAGCTAGTAAAGTTAGAAAGTATAGTAGTAAAGTAACTAGTAGAATTTAAAGTATAGAATATTAAAGAAGTATAGATTTTCTAATTACTAGCTTAAAAGATACTAATTATCTAAGTTAGTAAGTATTCTAGTATTATTCTAGTATATATAATAAATAGGGCTTTAAGGATTATATTCTTAGATATTTTGCTATATAAGCTAATAAAGAAGGAGATATTAGGTATATAATAGCTGCTAATATAGATATTTTTAACTATTATACTCTTAAAAGTTACTATAGCTTAAGTATCTATAAAGCTTTAAACTCTAAGATATATAGAGATAATACTCTTCTATATTTTATTATAGCTAATATACTCCTCTAAGATAATATTAATAGTAGTACTAGTATTAATAATCCTATACTGCTCTAAGTATATAGACTAGCTAATCTTTATAGTAATCTAGAAGTATAGTATAATAAAGTCTTATATAGTGAGGACTCTATACTAGTAGGTAACTATAGTATAGTGTGGGTGCTCTGCTAAATTATTAAGGAAAGTAACTAGTATATTAAGGTTCTTTTTAGGTTAAGTGCTAGATAGAATAATATCTATTATATTAATACCTGCTATATTATAGAGAGGTAGTTAACTAAAGATAGAAAGTACTAGGCTACTTATAAAGGCCTGGAAATTATAGATTATATCTATAAAGAGAGAAAGGATACTAGTTAAAGGAAAGGGGGCTAGATAGGATACTAGGTAAAAGAGAATTATATCTAAACTCTGCTCTTAGTCTGTTATAGCAGCTTTATAAAGTATCTAAACTGCTATAGCCTCTTTTTTATAAACTTAGACTTAAATATAGGCTTTAATAGTGCTAATCTCTATTTATAAAAGTGCTTTATACTAGAATATAAGGGTTAAGTCTGCTTATATATTATTCTAATATCTAATTTTATATATAAGCTAGCTGCTTAATCTAGAGGCTTTTATAATATAGCTAAGTAGGTCTCTCTTTATAGATATAAATATATCTAGCTATTAATTACTATTCTACTAGAGATAGTTCTAGATAACTAGCTTTATATACTTATAGACTATATTATTATAGTTATACTAGATCTAGTAAAGAAAGAACTTAGAGATAGTAACCTTTTTATCTGCTTACTTAGCTTATAGGTTTTTAGTAAGGATTTAGCTCTCTAATATTATAATAAAAGATTTAAGTTAAGGGGTTTTAGTAGCTTCTAAGAGGCTATTATTAACTAGGGTGTTCTTATTCTTATTTATAACTTTCTTAATATAAGGCTCTAGGAGTAGAGTGGGAAAATAAGTTATATTTAGGTTTATAATATAAACCTTCTTTTTAGGTCTAGTAGTAGGATAAGGTATTATATAGTAGTTTTAAGTTTATAATTTAGTTATAGTGTTAATACTAGTATTTACAGAGAGGATAATAGCTAGGATGCTAGGAGCTAGTATATAGATATTAAGGATATTATAGGTAGTATCTAAGGTTACTATACTAGTAGGAGGGGTCTTTGCAGTTAAAGTAGGGATTAGAGGTTTTAGGGTTTTCTATATAGTATATTAGGTATACTTATTAGACTGCTTATAGCTCTTAAACTAGGACTTAACTCTATAAAGGCTTAGAAAGTGTCTATAAAGAGTAAGAATACTAGCTTCTAGTTACTTAGTTTTATCTATACTAGCTATAAGGATTAGAAAAGAAATAATTATTAGGTTATACTAGCTTTGCTAGTAGCCTTTATTAATCTCTTTATTAGAGATCTAGATATAGAGAGGACCTTATAGGGTGCTAATTTATTAGTAGCTTCTATAAAATAAGTATAGTTTTATATTAGAAAAGGCTTTAGTAGCTTTATAATTTCTAGTAAGATATCCTTTCTTATTATAAATATAGTAGGTATTAGAGTTAATAGTTTTTATAAATCTTAGAGGTTTTAGCTAGTAATAAGATTTAAAGCTTATAAAGTTTGAGTAACTACTTTCTCTTAGATTAAAGAGTATATAGCTATATCTTCTATATATAAAGCTATAGTTATAAGAGTTACTACTATAATAGTTATACTATAAGGGCTTTTATATAGGCTAGATATTAGATATATTAGTAGTATATATACTAACTTTATTAATAGTGTGATTATATTAAGGGGTATTAGAGTAGTATCTAGTTCTAATCTGCTTAATCTCTATATCTTTAAGGCAGATAGTAAGGTTATCTACTTAGACCTTCTAGTTAGAGGTATTAGTTATTTTATTCTTTAGCTTAGCTTTTATAGATAATACTCTTAATTACTTATATTTAAGTATAGTAACTAGTATACTAGCTAGAGTATTCTCTCTAATATCTTATAATTATATATATACTTATTAAGACTAAATCTATCTAGTAATTATAACCTCTATCTAAATCTAAGAGACTAAAAGGAGACTTTAGTAATTTTTATAGAGGATCTTTAAAATATATCTTATAGTCTATTTAGAGAAGTAGTAGAAGATAATATAGTTAATCTTTATATTAAATAGTATAGAAAGTCTTCTTTTAGTTACTCTATCTTAAAGATTACTAATCTTAGTAAGAAACTTAGAGATATATCTAGAATTACTAATCTCTAGGTTAGAAATAAGGCTTTAAAGCTTCTTATTAGGATCTAGATAAGCATTTAGGTTTATAATACTATATATCTTATAGAGGTTATTTTTAAGAGAGAGCTAATTATTATATTAAGTAGAAATACTCTTAAAGGTTTACTAATAAGCTTTAATATAGTACTAGCTAACTAGAGTAATTATTTTCTCCTTATTCTAGCTATAAAGCTTAGTATAAGATAAATAATCTTTAAGAAAGTTAGAAATATTATTACTAGTAAACTTAGAGGCTTCTAAACTATAAGAGATAATTAGAGTAGTAGTATGCTACTTCTATATAGCTTTAGCTAATTTCTTAATTACTTCTATAATACTAATAGTAAGTAGAGAGGCTAAGTTTTCTATAAAAGGTATAGTAGTAGCCTTTATAGATATAATCTTATCTAGCTACTAGTCTAGGCTTACTTTTTATAGCTTAAGAAAAGCTATATCTCTATAATTCTTATACTTATTATAGATATTCTTACTAGTATAAACCTAGTAACTAATTTTAGTATTTTAGAACTATAAAGGTAAAGACTTCTTAGATCTATTATTATCTATAATAGTAGAGTAAAAGGCTTATTTCTAAATACTTTTAAATATAGCTCCTTTAAAGGGTTTTATACCTAGAATATAGTTCTTAGAGCTAGAAGAGTTTAAAGCAGATATATTAACTTTAAGAGCTCTCCTAGATTTCTTAGAGTATTACTTAGATATAGTATAAGAAGTAGTTAATATAATTTATTATAGTTTAATATTAGTATTAATACTAAAGTTTATTAATATTTAAATTATCTAATAATAAAAGAGAAGAGTTATATAGTAATTTAATCTATAATAATTAAGTAGATAGAGAGAAAGAGGGCTTTAACCTCCTTTTCTTTCTAGATAGTAGTTATAAATTATAGACTAGGAGTAGTTATAACCTCTATTCCTCCTATAAGTATATAGGTTCTTCTTCTTAATATAGCTAGAAGTAATTATAGCCTCTATCCTATTTATAAGTTTATAGACTCTTTTCTATTCTTTTTTATAAGTAATATAATACTATAATTTCCTTAATCTTATAGATATTAACTATATAGTAATTAAGATAGAGCCTAAATTCCCTTAGTTAAGCTTATTAGCCTAACTAGTATTATTAATTTATTACTTTATTACTAATTATTAGGTTCTAGGTTATAGAAAGCAGATACTAGCTCTACTTTTATAAGGACTAAGGAGAAAAGAGAAAACTTTTTAATCTAGCAAAGTTTAAAGCTATTATAGCTAGATTTTTAGGGTCTTAAGTATTTCTATTAAAAACTCTAACTATATAGCTATTATACCTAGTGTTTTCTTAGATTAGGTCTGTAAAGAGACTTCTAAATATTATTTTATAAAGTTTGTTATTATTACTACTAAGTTTATAAAGTTAATATTCTATTAAGTAGTTAGGATAATATATTATAGTTTTATGTTAAATATAAGCCTGTTTATATAGTATAGAAGTATACCCCTTTTAAGTACTATAGAGGAAGTCTTAAAAGAGAAGAATCTGCTTCTAGGTACTATTAAAATAGGCTAAGAACCTTAAAATAAAAATAATAAAACTATACACTCCCACACACTTATATAGGAATATTATAATATTATAGCTTTATATCTAGAGGCTCTAGAATAAAGAAAAGGATCTTACTAAGTATAATAACCTTATTATAGATATAATCTGTTAAGTAAAAGTAATAAAAGCTTCTAAATAATAAGATAAACTGTGATAATGCTAACTAATAATACTCCTCTATCCTCCTCTCTACCCTTAATAAGGCAAAAAGTCCTGCTATACTATGCTAACTAATACACCTATCTGGGCACTCTCTGAACTGGGCTGTCTGCACTGCCCTGTCTTATTACTTTTTAAGCTTTCTAGTTAATTTAGTTTTTCTATACTATAATATAATTCTATTAAATATTAGCTTAGATAAGCTATTTAGGTTTAGGCAGTTTAGGCTTAGTAAATAATTATTACTTACTTTTAGTTTTAGTCTTCTTAGACTTTAATTTAGCTATTTTAAGTTTCTAGTTTTTTCTTAATTTCTTATTTTATTAGTTATAGTATTTTATAATAGTAAGAGTTTTATCTATAATATAACTATAAATTAGTAAAGTATCTTTTATATCTAGATTAGTAAGATACTAGATATCTAACTAGTATATTTACTACTTAAAAAGGAAATACTAGTTAAACTAATTATTAATATTATAGAGGATAATTAAAGAGTTAGATTTAGATAGGAAAGATATCTTAATAAGTATATAGAGTTTTATAGAATAGAGTAACTTAATAAGGTGTTCTAAGTATATAAAATAAAGTTTAGAGATATATATATATTAAAGTAAAAGAGCTAGGCTTATAACTATTATAGTATATTAAAATACTTATAAAAATATATATATATTTAACCTTAACCTTCTAACTATAAAGTAGCAAATTAGTATATCTAAAATATATTCTATAGTATAGATACTAAGTTATTATTTACTAGTGGGGAAATATTATTCTATTAGTGTGGATCTGTTCTAGATCCTGTTTCACAGCACCTTACTTAAGTATACTAGAACCTGGATTAGCAGTGTCTAATTAGCAGAGCTGGGATTAGCTGCGCCTATATGACTTGGGTCGCGACACTAAAACAGAATAAGAAGTATTTAGCTCTACTATACTAGGAAATAAGGAGAATACTATATCTAAGAATAACTTAGAAGTATCTAAGAAGCAAAAGCCTACTATATACTAAATATATAGAGAAGAGTAATCTATAATACCTAAAGGCTATAAAAGAGTATTTATAACTATATAAATAACTAATAAAAAGGGCTTCTACCTAGCCTGCTATAGCTCCTATCTATTAGCTAAATACTAGATTATATTTAAAGAGCTATACTTAGAGTATCTTTAGAGAAGCAAATTTCTCTATTACTTAGTAGAGAAGTATATTAATAATAATAAGAAGCTTATAAAGTATATTTATAAGCTTAAACTAAGTAGTAAATAGTATATAGAGGATAAATAACTATATAGCTATTATAGAGAAACTCTTAAGTCCATATTTTATATATAGCTAAATAACTACTAACTCTATAACTCTGCTATCCTAGACTCTAGAGTAATAATATATATATTTAATAATATTATATAGTTTACTATACTTATAAAAGCAGCTCCTAGTAACTTTCTATAAGTAGGTATATACTAGGTTCCTATTAAGAGATATAGTATAGTTAATATTAAGGTAAAGAGGTATAGTGGAAGCATACTATATCTATAACTATATAATATAGTGCTTTACTATAGGTTTATAAGTAACCTTATATTACTTAGAAAGCTATACTAGTATAGTATCTAGTAAGATATAAGTTTATAAAATAACTATTTTTAAAGATTAGATTATACCTATCTTTATATATTAGATAAGAAGTATTACTAGTAGGTTCTTAAGTATAGAGAGATCTTAGAGAGTGCTCTGCTATAAAGTAAAAGAGATAAAGCAGATACTATATTTCTTATAAGTGCTTAGTAATCCCTAGATAAGTACTATATATATATATATATATATATATATAATAATAAAATAATAACCTATCTATAGTAGTACTATAATATAGTACTAGTGTCTTAGATATCTAGGCCTAGAAGCTATTTAACACCTCTTAAATAGTATAAGAGAAGTCTATCTTATCTAAGGAAGTAAGCCTATTATAATAATTAACTATAATACCTATAGTATAGGTAAAGTATATTATTAAGTATAATAAGTACTATAAGAGTTTATTAAGTATATAGAGATAGGTAAATATATTACTCTAGATTTCTATAACTATAATAAAGACTATAAAAGGTATTACTTAGCACTACTTATAATAGATTAATCTATAATATATATCTAGGACTTCTATCTTATATAATAAGGTATAGATATCTTTCTTACTAATAAGTACTTTTTAGAGCTAGTAGTACTTAAATAGAAGCTAGTTATAGCAGAAACTATAGGAGTATTTTCACTTTAAGTATCCTAGTAGGTACTAAGACTAGAAGCCCTTATTAATAGAGTTCCAGCTCTTAGCAGAGTATATAGAAGAGGGTTTAGTATTATTAGAGTAGCCTATAAGCAAAGTATAAATATTATAATCCTTTAAGTAGTTACTAGTAAAGTAGTTATAGTTATAGAGGATAGCTATAAATACCCTCCTATACTTAGTAAGCAGCTAAATAGGTATTTTAGTTTATTTAGTAGCTAATAGTATAAGTTATATATAGTTTGCCTAGTCTAGGAGATAGTATATAGTAGTATTAAGAAATAGCTTAATACTAAAAGTACTAATAATCTCTAGAGTGTTATATATCTTAGTAGTCTATAATATAGTATACTACTTATTATACTAGTATATAGGCTATATAGTATATATATAGAGTATCTAAAGATACTTCTCTTATATAGTAGCCTCTATAAAACTAATAGTAGAGCAGAGATAGTAATAGAGGGTCTTTATAAGCTTCTAAATAAATATCTTAGTATCCTTATTATATATAATCTTAAGCTATATAGTAGTAAGTATATTAAAGTTAACTAAAGTAATAATAAACTTATATATATAGTAGTAACTAGCACTAGCTTTCTCCTATTTAGTAGTAGCAAGCTTCTAGTTATAGTAATATATAGTATACTGAAACAGGCTGAGAACCTTAAGATAAAAACAATAAAACCACACACTCCCACACACTTATATAGAAATATTATGATATTATAGCTTTATATCTAAAGGCCCTAGAATAAAGAAAAGGATCTCTCTAAGTATAATAACCTTATTATAGATATAAACTATTAAGTAAAAGTGATAAAAGCTTCTAAATAATAAGATAAACTATTATAATACTAACTAATAATACTTCTCTATCCTCCTCTCTACCCTTAATAAGGTAAAAGTCCTGCTATACTATACTAATTAATATACCTATTTAAGCACTCTCTAAACTAAGCTATCTATACTACTCTATCTTAATTATCCCCTATAGTCTTACCTTAATATCCTATAAGGAAGACTATATACTAAAGAAAAATCATATAAATAAAAACTACTATTTATAAAGAAAAAGGCAATCTCTATACTACTTAATTGCTCCTCCTAGGTTATTACAGACCTAATTACTTCTTTTTATAGTTATACTATTCTAGCCTTCTTTATTTAAGCCTATTTTCTATAAGCTTATAAGCCTTATCCTAATTTAAACCCTGCTTATATTATCTCTAACTATACTAACTAAGTAGCTATAAAAAGTGGTAGCTATAGTTACTCTTAGAGATATTATCTTTAATCTATTACTAATAGTTAACTCACTCTATAATATAGTTCTTATAGCTATTATAAATAGGCTTAAGAATATTAAATAAAGCTAGATATAGAGGATATTTCCTAGTAATAATAGTTTAGTATAGCACTAGAGTAGAAGGATATAAAGGGGTTATATCTTATCTAGTATTAAGCAGTTTAGTTAGTAAAATAAAAAGGTTAGATAGAGTTAAACCTAGATCTATAAAGCTAGAGTTATTATTACTAGGAGGTAGCAGAGTATTATAGAGACTAAAAGCTAGTAAGTCTAGGTCTATAATAATATAGAAGCTAGCTCTACTAGAGTAATAAGGAGTAGGTTCCCTACTATTAAGCTTACTAATCTAGCTTTCTATATAATATAAGATAAAAGTTCTTATAGAAAGCCTTAGTACTTTAAGAGGAGGTAGAAAGAAGGGTATTCTAAGTACTAGGAGCTATATCTTACTAATATTACTATATAACTCTACTATAAGGAGATCTATCTAAGATATCTATAAAGATCTATTACTATAAAGTATAGAGCATTTTATAAACTTAGTAGTAATCTTTAAGATATACTAGGTAATAATTTAGAATTAATTCCTTTTTACTATCCCTTTTATAGCTACTATTAATACTATACTATTAATAACGCTTTTATAAATATAGACCCTAATCTAATCTACTACTCTAAGGCTATATATCTATAAATCCTGCTATTAGAGCTAGAATCTAACTATAGTATTCTTCTAAAAGAGGGTATAAATATTAATAAGGGCTCTAAGAAGCTTATAGTACTAGAGAGATCCTCTATAGCCTCTATAAATAGTTTATTAAAATCTCTACTCTAAATTAAGTTAGTATAGTAGATAGTCCCTCTTTCCTGATTTACTACTATTATTACCTAGTAGTTACTATTATACTAAATATAAAAAATAGTAATATCTAACTAAGTAAGTAGGTTATAATAGATATCTATAATTAATAATATTAAGATCTAGTACCTACTAAGAGAGAGTACTGCTTTTATCTATTAGATAACTTATCTTTCTAGAGTTTATATATATTTATCTAACCTATATATATTAAACTTAATAAGGTAATATATCTCTTTTATCTTAAAATAGATTTCTATTACTAGTTTCCCTTAAATATTATAGAGATAAGTAAGGTAGTATTAAGTAACTAATAGAAACTACTTAGCCTATCCTCTAGTTATATTAAATCTATAGTAGAATTAGATCTATAAAGATAGTATAGTATTTTAACTTAACTTAATATACTAATTAGATACTCTCTTTTTCTCTACTTTATTCTTTAATAGTTCTAGATTATTAGTTAGATCTATAACTAGGAGTTCTAGACTGCTATAAAGGTTATTAATATAGATTAGTTATCTAGGGTTATTAGCATAGTAAGAACTATAACCTAGATAAAGAAAAGGCTTATTATTATAAAGATTAAAAGCCCTCTCCCCTATCTATCTATTTTCTCAGTATATAGTAATAATAATCCTACTCTAGTAGATATAGTTCTATATAGTATTAACTATAGAGTAATTATTAATAATATCTCTTATCTTAGTATTATAGTTCTTAGATAGACTTAAATTTAGGTCTATAAGAAGCTTAATAGATATATTAATAGGTATAAAAGCTTCTATAACTTAAATATTAAGTATAGATACTTTAAAATTAAGGTTAAGTATTTTAAGATATCTAAAATAGAGCTATATTAGAGTTAATCTATCTATAAATATAGAGTTAGAAACTATAAAGTCCTAAGCATAAATTATCTTTTAAATCTTCTTATTATATAGTAAAAAGGTAATCTTTTTAATATATTTAGCTCTATTAGTAGTTTTTAATAGGGTTAGAAAAACTATACTATCTACCTCTAGATCTCTATTATAGAACTTAGAAGTAATTTAATTTATTTATATATTAAAGATCTCTTTAAAGAAAGAACTAGTTTAGTACTTAGCTAACTCTAGTTATATATAGTAGTAAAGCTACTTAAAGTAGAGTATATTTAATATCTATAGCTACCTTTCTTAGAGTTAGAGTATATAGATAACTTTAACTAAGTACTTAAAGATAGATATTATATTATTAAAAAGCTTATAGATAGCTATTATAGATTTAATTAGTATTTTAAAATATAATTTTACCTTTCTATTATACTAGAGGTTATTATAGAAATAAATAAAGCCTAAAAGGTAGTTAATAAGTAAGATAGAGTAGAAAACTACTTCTTTACTAATACTCTTTTTAGCTAGTAATTAGAGAATAAGTATAATAAGCTAGCTTTTCTATATAGTAGCTTTACTATCTTTAATCTTAGTATTAGAGAAAGTATAGTATTATTTAATAAGGCTAATTCTATTAGAGAGGTTATAAATAAGAAGTCAAAAACTAGTTTCTATATTAAGAGCTAAAAAGAAAGTCTTAGTTTAAATAGTTTTTTATAGATTAAATAAGTTAACTATAATAGCTAGCCCTTCTTTATTCCCTTTAACCTAGTTTATTTATTAAGATTTAGTAAATTAAAGCTATTAGAAATAAATATAGAGTTAAGCTATAGAGATATTAAAGTAAAGCTACTAAAGCTTTTTATATTTAAGGTTCTTATTTAGCTTAAAAGAGAATTAGAAGTAGAAAGAAAGTATTTATCTAGCTAAGTACTGCTTATTAATTCTTATAGCTAGGATATTTAAGATCCTTTTAAAGAGAGTAAAGTTAGTAAGTATAACTATAGTTTCTAGAAGCTTACTATTCTACTTATCTCTCTTCTAAGAAAACTTCTCTAAAATAGTAATAAGAAATACTTTCTTAACCTAGATATTAGTAATCTTAGTAGGGAAACTCTTAGATAAAGATATTTTTAAGAATAGAGTAAATAGAAGTAATTATAGACTTAATTAAGGCTTTTAATAAGAGGAAAAGGTTATATAAGTAATATAAAAGCATAAAGGTTTATAATATTATAAAGAGAGGGTTATATATAGATAAGTATAGATTAAAGTAGAAATTTATAGTTAAATATCTATAAAGAGGACTTAGATTATAAATTAAGCTAAGCTATAATACTAAATTAATTATTAATAGGTTAAATCTATTTATATTAAGAGGGATAAAGCAGTTATTTATATATAGATTAAAGGAAGCAGGCTGCTAATTACTAATTATTAACTAATTTAGAATAAAGAGATAGAATAAGAATAAGTAGCAGGAGGAGGTAGTTATAAGGGTTAACTCCTTTTCTTATCTAATTAATCTTAACTATAAAAAAGGCTTAACTCTTTAAGTAAATAATTTAGTAGGAGATAAAATAACTAGGTTATATAACTAAACCTTTTCTAGCTCTCTCTAGCTTTTTCTTCTTTCTTTATAATATAATAGAAATAGTAATCCCTCTTTTATATCTATAAAGTATAACCTTAAGCCTTCTTTAGTACTTATTAATTATAGCTTCTATTAAGAATTCTAATAATTCTTATATCCTAACTTAGCTAAGAAAGTATATCTTCTAGCTTCTTATAAATAAACCAGTTCTTAATAAGAGAGACTATAACTCCCCTCTATATATTAAGCTCTCTATTAACTTCTTTATAGTAAGTAGACTTACTTTTTTAGCTCTTACTTTATATATTTACTAACCTTTTTATATAGATTATAGTATTCCTTATATAGTACTTACTTAGACTTCTAGAGCCTTTCTAGCTATACTAAGAAGTAGACTTCTATATAATAGTCCTGCCTTTAGATAACTATAAGATTATTATTTCTTAGTTTTAGGAGGCTTATACTAATCCTTATTACTAAAGTATAATAGAGAAGGGATTACTATTCTATAGATATATCTTTATTACCTTAGTAGTTATAAACTTTAACTAGTAAAGATAATTAATCTTAATAAACCTAAAGTTAGCTATAGCTTCTATATTTAAGCTAGTAGAGGTTATAATATAGTTCCTTATAGCAGTTATAAGTAGTATGCTTACTCTCTCTATAATAAGACTACTAAGGCTTAGATCTATAAGCTATACTTTAAGTATATAAGTATACTTAGTAATACTTATACTAACTCTCTTTACTATAAATAAGATTCTAAGTATTTCTTTAACTCTAAGAGAAACTATAAGGCTTTTAGCTATAGTATAGATAATCTAGAGTAATAGAGCAGTAAGTTTAAGGAAGTAGTTATCTAGTCCTAGATTAATTAGTAAACTATAGAGAGGTTTAGAGTAACTTATCTAGGATTTAAAACTATAGTAAAATATTATAAAACTTAGCTAAAGAAATATAAATTTGGGTTACTATTTATCCTTACTAGTTACCCTCTAGCTGATTTAGATATTTCTATTTCTAATAAGAGAGAGTAGGTTAAAATCCTAACTAGGGTTTAAAGGAGAAGGGCAGGAAAAAGGAAGAACTAATATAATATTCTATATACTTAGTGGTCTTTATAGACCTAAAAATATAACTTAATAAGTAAAATCCTCTTTATTTAACCTTAAAATACTTTAATATATATACTCTATATAAATAATATAGAAAAGACTAGGAAAAACTAGGAAAAATTATATAAAGTCTTAGTAAATTAGGTAAAATTAACTAGCTATAATAATACTTTTTTAATATAGTAGAGCTACCTTAAAATATAGATAAGAGGGTTTCTTTATCCCTAGTTTCTTTAGTAATATAACTATTTATAGCTAGGGAAACTTACTAACTTAACTACCTATATAAAGCTATAGTTATATAAGAGGATAAGCAAAGAGTTAATTTAAAAGTAAGAATATTATTATAAATATAAAATAGATAAGTAATTACTATAGAAGCAGAAACTAAAGAAAAGTAGTATTGCGATATAGTTCACAGCACTCTCAGCCTTATAAGGCTGCAGTAGCTGTGCGCTATAGCGCGTGATTATATAATTATATACTGCAGACTATTTCACTATACTTTCTGCACACACTAATCTATAGCTAGGATAGTTACTTCTTATAACTCACCCTCACTCCTATCTATAGCTTATAACAGTTATAAGCCTAGCTTTATAGCTTATAAATACCCCTCTAACCTCTCTAAGCCTAGAAAAGGATAAGTAGCTTTTCTCCTATTATCTTTTACCTATTTAAAATAACCTTATAATACTTAAAAACCTTTTTAAAGCAGCTTTAAAATAATAGCTATATACTTTTTAATAACCTTCTCTCTAGAAATAAGGCTCTAGAGCCCTACTAACTAGTCTTATTAGTACCTTAACTTATACTTATCTATATAGAGTAAGAGTATTTAGAAATATCTTAATTCTAATAGCTCTAATATTAGTAAGCCTTTTAATACTTTTAAGAGTATTCTAACTATTTAAGAGTTTATAGATAAGTATAATAAATACCTCTAAGCTAAGTATAAAGCTAATCTTAATAAGTATAAAGCAGCCTTTTAGAAATAGAACACTAAGGAAAATCCCTCTTAGACACTCTATAAGACTACTAAGTATAATAACTTTATTAATATTATTAAGAGTAAGGAGTTTAATGCTCTCTAATAAACTAGTAAAGTAGGTTTTACTACTTCTAAGTTTATAAAGCTAACCCTACTAACTCCTATTAAGTATAAAAATATCTAAGATAAGTAGAGTAATATACTTAAATATCTCTCTACTAATAGTATAAACCTCTTATTATAAATTACCTTATACTATAACTATTAAATACTTATCTATTAAACTATTAATATAGTTTACTTTAAGGTAGTAGGGATAAAGCTTAATAATAAGAATAATAAGTCCTAGATTAACTTTTAGAATATACTTTACCTTCTTAAATAGTAACTCACCCACTTTAATAACAGTATATAGAAATAAGTATACTAAGATTATAAAGATATTCTAAAGTATACTAAGTATACTACTTAACTTACTAAATAGTATAGAGAGTAGCACTATCTCTATAAACTAGTAGTAAGCTAGAATATTACTAATACTAAGAAAAGCTATAATAGATATGCTTTTCTTAAGGTAGTATATTATAGAATAGCTTCTACTTAGGCCTAAAACTAGCTAGATTTAGTTATCTAAGTAGAAGAGATTAGAACACCTTACCTCTTACTTATAGAGCTTAGAATTATCCTTACTACTAAGATCTATAGTAAGCTAGCTTCTGCTAAGGGTCCTAGTAAATCACTTAGAGTATATACTACTCTTATAGACTACTCTAACTTAGAGAATCTACCTTAAGTCTTATAAACTGCTTTAAATACTTCTTTTTTAGTAATAATACTTAATAAGATCTCTAGCTACCTCTATAAATAATACTATAAATAAACTCTATAAAACTATAGCTATATTTAATAAGTATTTATAAGCTTACTAAAAGATAGCTTTAAGGATTATAAAATACTAAAGAATAAAGCATAGTATATATAGAAGATAGTAATATCCCTATAGTAGAGCTATATCTATAATAACCTTATATATATAGGGTAAATTATAAAGAAGTCTTAGAAGAGTAGTTAGTATTTATCTAATTATAGCTATAGTAGATACTATAGTAGCAGCTAGAGCAGATATAGTAATAGAAATAGTACTAGTAATAAAGAGTAACTTCCTAATAATATTTCCTACTATATTATTAACTAAAGCCTTCTTAAAGATAAAAGCTAAGTAATCTAAGTTTATTCTATAGTATTTATATTCTTTAAGAAACCACACACTCTCTTTAATAATATTATTCTAGATAATTATAGAGCTCTCTATATTAATAATAATAAGAGAAAGCTAGTTCCTAGCACCTTTATATACTTATATAATAATAAGGTAATTAAAGTTAGTAGTATAAGTATACTAATTATTAAAAGGAGCACTTAGGTTATCTAGGGTATATTTAAAGATACCTTAATAAGTAAAAAGAGCACTCTAACCTTAAATAATATTACTATTATTAATAATATATATACTAATATTATCTTAAAAGCACTTCTCTTTAAGATAGATATTTAGTATAATAGCTATAACTACTCTTTTTAGTTTAGTAAGCTAGATAAGTCTATTTATATAAAGCAGCTACTATATAAGAATAACCTAATCTTCTTTAAATATAACCCTATCTCTATTTACTTACCTAGTTTAAGTATTTCTATAAATAGTATAGATATTATAGTTCTCTTAAATAACTAGAAGCTAATATACCTCTTATACTACTATATAGCTAAAAGGTTTAATAATATATAACTATAGCACCTCTAAGCTAGTTACCTAAACTAGAGTATTCTTAAATACCTTATATATAATACTTAGAGAGTAAGGATTAAGACTCTATTATATATTTAATATAAATTCTATATTTAAGTATATACTTAGTAAGTTATCTTATATAATATATTAGAGGCTAGATCTCTCTATTCCTACTACTATATAGCTTAGAACCTCTTTAACTACTAAAAGCTTAGCAAACTATATACCTAGATACTCCTTATTAAAGATAAGTATAGTAGAAAACTCTTTAGAATTCCCCTAGTCTTAAAAGAGTATAATAAAGTATTTAAGATACTCTAGATATTTAAACACTAGGTATAAAGATAGCAGAAACTTACTATCTATAAAATCTACTATAATATTAAGTATACTATTATCACTATATAAAGCTTTACTTAATATAAATAATAGATAGAAAAGCTTAAAATTAATCTTAAGCTCCTATTAGTAAACACTAAGAAGCCTATAGATAGCAGAGAGCAAAATAGCTTAGAAATTATCTTAAAAGTACTTATAATACTAACTACTACTTACTTACTAAAATACCTTATCTTAGAGACTTAGAGAGTAGCAGTCTGTATCTTTAATATTAGCCTATATATTATAAATAACTAGTAAAGCTCTATTTAGATAGAACTTAAGTAGTTCCAGAACTACTTCTAATAATAGTAACTAGACTTTACACTTACTATATACTAAAACCTATATCTATACTAGAGAGGCTTATATATCTATAGTTATAAAGCTTATCTCCTTAAAGAAAGTTATAAAAAGGTATTAAGAGATACTATTATAAGGTTAACCCTAGAGCCTATCTTAGATACTTTATAGAATATATACTAGAAATATATAACCTATATAGAATCTAGGTTTCTATACTTAACTAGGTTATTATTATATATAATATATACTTTAATAAGTTAAAATTCTACTCTCTAAATAATAAGAAGGAGGCTATAGATATCTAGAGCACCTAAATAATTATTAATAAGGTTAAAATACCTATTAAATCCTCTAATATAGTTTTTAAAACCTTAGAGATACTTAATAAAGTAAATAGTAACCTTATAATAAATAAATAAACTACTAGTAAGCTTAAGTTCTCTATACTAGCTACTTTCTATAGTTTAGAAGTATCTTATACTACTACTATAATATAGTCTAAGAGTATACTAGCTAGAATATAGAGAGAACTACTTACTCCTAAATAAACTTCTAATCCTAAAAGTATACTAAGATTAAGTTTAAACCCTCTTATAATACTAAAGCCCTACTCTAAAATATAATATACTATTACTAAGAGTATAGATCTATATCTATCTATTTTAAATACTTAAGAACTAGCTACTTAAGTATCTATAAAGAAAAAAAGCTTATAGTAATCTAGATAAGACTCCTCCTTAGTAGCTAAAATAGATTTCTAACCTATCTATTATTAATACTAATAAATTAACTATAAATCTCTAATATAATAAAGTACTAGAGAGCAGTACCTAAAAGTTCTTATAACTCTTTATTTAAAAAAAAGCTTACTAAATAACTACTAGAATACTTTTTTTATAATCTTTATACCTAATTAGTATAAAGCTATTATAAAAAGCACTCTTAGATATAAAACTCTATACTCTATTATTATAATATATTTATAGAATAACTCTAAGATATACCTAAACACTAAGTAAAAGATAATATATTTTATAGAAAACCTCTTAAAGCCTCTAAGTAACTATTTTAAAGCTAGAAAGCTAAGAGAGCTATTCTAAGATATATTTTAAAAAGCTATAAATAAGGGAATTAATAAGCTTATAGCTAAGAGAACCTAATATATTATTAACTAGTCTAAGATATACTTAAAGCTTCTTTTCTTAAAGTAGATATATATCTATAAGTTTTAAAATAACTACCTTAATATCTATAAAGCGTAAATCTATATATAAGGAAATATATAAGACACCTCCTCTCTTAGCTTAACCTATATTACTATACTTATAGCCTAAAGCCTATATATAGTAGTAGTAATTATAGCCTAGTTTAACTATAAAATACTCTAATTTAATATTATTAATATATTTATAAATATAGATATTAACCTAGATAGAGAGCTAGTTACCTATTACCTTTTAGATAGCTTTAAGCAGGCTAGTAAAGTTATAGAGCTTAATAAAGCTCTATATAGCTTAAAGAATATACTTCTTCTATAATATAAGGAATTCTCTATAGCCTTATATAAGCTTAGGCTCTCTCTATATAATAAGAAGCTCTATCTTTTTTAAGATAAGCACTATAAAGTTTTACTCCTATTCTATATTAATAATATCCTTATTTTATTCTATTAAGACTATATTTCTAAAGCTTAGAAGCTTATATAAGAGATTAAGAAATTATATAAACTATATAAACTAAGCCTTATTAAATAGTACCTTAGAATATATATTATATAAAACTAAGTAGCTAAAAAGATCTACCTAGTCTATAACTAGTATTTTAAGATAATTATAGAGCACTTTAGCCTCTATAATAATATCACTCTAAGCACTTCTATACTAGTTACTAAGCTTATAAAGAACCTTAGTAAGGCTATAATTATAGAAATTAAGAACTACTAATTACTTATTAAAAGTATTCTATATATAGTAATAATAATATATCTTAAAGTAGCTTTTACTATAGTATAACTCTCTCACTTCCTTATAAATCTAAGTATATAGCACTTTACTATAGTAAGGTAGTATATATAGTATCTCTATATAACTTACTACTTTATAATCTACTATAGCAGCTTAGAGGGTAATAAAGAAACTCCCTTACTACTAATTACTAGTAATACTTTATTTATTAATAATAAAGAGATATATAGATTATTATAAAGCTATATAATAATACTCTTTAGAGATATAATTTAGTAGAAAGCAGCTTATTAAGTAATAATTATAATATTAATAACTAAAGCAGAGCTTCTAAGCCTTAAGTATATTACTAAAGAGATAATAACTCTTTAAAAGCTATACTATAACCTTACTTTAGAGCTTAGAAATATTTAGAAAGTCTATTATAATAATTAGTAAACTATTTAACTAGTAGTTAGAGAGAAAGAGTATATTTTAACCTATCTATAATATATTAATATTTAAAATATATAGCTATACTAAGAGTATATAAAGAGCACTTTTAAAGTACTCTATATATCTATAGATAAGATATTAGTAAATAGGTTTATAAAAAGCCTCTCTTAAGCTAAGTTTAAATACTTCTAAGTATTACTAAATCTAGTAGATACTTACTATATTATTATAATAAAGAAAAAGTAAGTTTAAGAGTATAGAATAAAGCTCTATTAAGCCTAAAGGCTAGTAGATATTATCTATAGAGCTATAGCCTCTCTATATATAATAGCTAGATAGAAAAGCAATTTTTATAGATATACTAGCTCTAGGTATACTAGCCCTATACCTCTCTAAATATTAATAAGTAAAGAATATTAATACCTAAAAATATATATTTAATAATAGAAGCACTTCTTAGTATAGATAGCTATAATAAGATAGTTAATAAAGCTATTAGCTATATTAATAAGTAGCTTATAGAGAGCTAAAAAGCTTACTAAGTAAGTATATATACTAGTAATAGTATTACTAAAAAGAGTAGTAGCTATAGAAACCTACTAAAAAGAGCTAGCTAAAGCTAGCTCTTTTATAGTAGCTTCTAGATATATAATAACCTAGAGCTTCTCTTCCTCCTCCTTCTCCTACTTCTGCTCCTTCTCCTCCTCCTTCTTCTTCTCCTCTTCCTCCTTAAGAGCAGTCTAGAAAACCTAATACTAGAAAGCAAAAACCTAGATAGATAAGTTAGTATTATACTAAATTATCTTATATATATCTATATAAGTATATAGAATACTTATAATCTAGTTATTACTATTATAAACCTTATAATAGTACTTATAAAGAGTAATAGTAATAATAAAAAGAGGCTTATAGCCTTAGCTAGCTAAGTAGTAGTAGCAGTACTTACTAATACTATAGAAATAGTAACTAAAGCTCTTATCTATAAGTAGTAAGTATATATAGCTATAATATAGATACTCTATTAGCTTACTAGCTCTCTCTAAAATAGTAGAGGAAATATAGAGCTTCTTAGCAGAGCCTGGGGTTTTCTTATTAGTAATAGAGTTAATCATTTTCTTTAGTATACTATAATATATACTAGTTATAATCTTTATCTCCTTAAGCTTATACTTAGGCTTTTCTAGACTATTATTAATATCTCTAAACTATATAGAAGTAATATTATAAATATACTAATAGGCTTCTCCTTATTCTTATTCTCTTTCTCCTTAATAGAGAGGATATACTTATACTTACCTATAGGCTTCTTTTTAAGAGCCTTAGCCTTCTCTATTAAAAGAATATTATTAGTTTTTATAGTATTAAAAAGCCCTACTAAATAGTAATAGTTATTAAAGAAGCTATAGAATAGTAAAATAAAAAACTTATACTTATTACCCTTATTATTCTTAGCCTCCTCCTACTTAGTAAGAGTAGCTAGCTACTCCTATTCTATCTTTTTCTTAACCTTATAGATTACCTTAGCCTTATTAATATAGTTAGTAACTAATATTATAGATTATTTATACTTAGGATCTATTTCTAATAATAGTATTAATAAGTATAGATAGTTCTATATAAAGATAAGTATTAATAATAGTTAATAATATATATAATAATTTTTATATATATATAAAGGGTTAACTTATAATTATTATAGTATTCTGAGCAGAAAAAGGAGGAAAAATTAAGGCAGAGAGCAGTATAAGTAATAACTATACCTGCCTAGCTATCTTTATAGGTAGTTAAGTACCACTAATAGGATTCTACTACTTACCTAGATTATATTACTATTACTTAAGTTATATATTACTTATTTACACTCTTTAAAGCACTTATAAAGGATATTTTTATTTATTTTATATCTTTAAGGCTATTTATAATACTACTTTATCTCTTTTATATATATTTAAAAATAGTTATAGCTATATATAATACCTAATTGCTATATTAGCAATATTCACTATGCAGCTAGGGGGTGTGTTATAATATAGTTCACAGCACTCTCAGCCTTATAAGGCTATAGTGGCTGTGCACTATAGCATATAATTATATAATCACACACCGCAGACTATTTTACTATGCTTTCTGCGTGCACTAATCTATAGCTAGGACAGTTACTCCTTATAACTCGCCCTCACCCCTACCTATAGCTTATAATAAGTAGATAGATAATATAAAGTAATATAGCGTTATATAGAGATATATCCCCCTTAGAACACTAAGTATAGAGACCTATTCTAGAAGTAGTATAAAAATAACTAGCTAGATATTATAGATATAGCTAAACTATTAAAGTTAAACTATAACTTAAAGACTTTTTAAATAATAATAAGTTAGAACCTAGTGTTTAAAGCAGGAGGTTATCTAGTTAAGGCAGAAAGCTATAAAGAGGGATCTCCCTAAATAAAGTATAGAATACCTAAGCAGTAATAAGGAGAAATAGAGCATACTAATCACTAGAAAGGTTATAGTATACTCCTAATAGGTTCTATATAGTAGAACTTACTATAAATATAGCAGTAATCTCAGTAATATAATCCCTAATATAATAATAATACTTAGACTAGATATTACTATTACTAGCAAAATTAAAACTATAAAGGCATAAGAGCAGACTTAAATAATAAGTAGAATAATATAGATATAAGTAGGCTAGCCTTAGTATTATCTCTATAATCTATTCTAATATACTAAGCTAGGGAATTATAGTTAAGTAATTAAGGCAGAGAGTATAGTAAGTCTCCCTCTAAGAGTATAAGCCTTACCTATTATAGATATAAAAGGGTTTAATCTTCTATAATAGGGTAGATTCTAGTAGGTTATATAGTATTATTCCCTATTTTAGTATACTAACTATCCCTAACTAGATTAAATAGCTAAAGCTTTATATAAAGTTTCTATATTACTCTTATCTAGTTAAGAGCCTCCTTTAAAGCCTATAAATATACTACTAAATATATAATCTACTATAGAATATTACTATCTAGATTACTTATTAATAAAGAGTTAGTATAGTTAGGGTTAGTAAAAGGTTTCTCTACTTCTTCTTTATTACCTTTATTAGAGTAGAGGTAACTATAAATAGAGTAAATCTTATTAAGTTAGTCTATAAGATTAAGTCTATACTAGTTAATATCTTCTAGTTTCTAAAAACCTTCTAGAGCCTTAATAAACTTCTTTAGGTAGTTTCTAGTATAAGTTAACCTATAAAGGGGTTTCTCTATAAAGATCTTAAGCTAATATAAAGCATTATTAAGAGCCTTTAAATAGATCCTAAAGGGGCCTTTTTAATAGTAGTTAAGCTTAATATCTAAAGACTTATCTATATACTATTTAATATTAAATACTAGAATAAGGTTACTCACTCCTAATTCCTAACTATATAAAATATAGTATTTCTAGTAATTAAATCTATTTGCAATATACTTATACTAGACTATAATTATCTTCTATATAGTAGCATAGTTCTTATTAAGCTATTTAAAAGCCCTTATTTATATAAGAAGCTCCTCCTTAAGTATTATTACCTAGTTCTATACTAGCACTTTCTAGATTAGTATAAATATCTCTATTAGAGTTATAGCTTTATATTTATAGAGTAGATAGAAAGAGCTATAGCTAGTTAAGGCTTTAATAGAAGTTCTATTAGTAAATAGTATAGCTTAAAAGGATAGCTAGAAGTCCTTATCTATATTCTTTATCTAAGTAGTAAGAGTATATATAATAGTCTAGTAGCTAACTTTAATAATACTATTAGTATATAGGTTATAGATAGTAGTGACTTTTTGCTTAAGTCTATATTTATAGTTAAATTTAATAACTATATCCTTATTCTCAGAGCCTCTATTAATAATAAGTATACTATAGAGCCTATAGTAATAAATAATATTCTCCTATATAAACTTAGTAATAAGGTAAGAGTTAGCTTACTATATCTACTAAGCTTCTACCTATCTAGTTAGGAAACACTAGGCTTTAACTATATTCTATTTACTAACCTTTTATATATCTAATACTATATAAGTAAATAGCAGCTCTAAGGACACTAAGAAACAGTAAGGGTTATCTATACACCTAGATCTATACTTCTAATAATCTTTATAAATTTAGACTTATTTACTAACTTATTAGTAGAGGCTATATTAGTAATACTATTCTGCTAACTATTTAATAACTATATTATATCTCCTATACTTACTCTCTTAGTATACTTTTATAATAAGCTTAGTTTAGGTTTATAAATTATCTATAACTTATTATAGA
>JAVHLV010000583.1:0-25292 GCA_036785495.1 Colletotrichum neosansevieriae
CAGTATTATTAATACTGTAATATACTGTGTTATATTATATAGTATATTATTAAGTATTATGATTTATTATATATTTTATAGGTCTTATTTATAAAGGGTTTTTGAGATATTTAAATAATATCTTATACTATATTATAACTATCTTAGAATTAGATAAATAAGCTATAAGTAGCTACTATATACTAAAAGACCTTTATCTACTATAAGCTAGAAAAAAAGATAATAGAGGTATAAATAAAGACTTAATAGTAAAAGTTACTAGTTTCCTTAGTTACTTTAAATATTTAATTAAAGTTTTACTTACTAAGATAAACTTTCTAGAAAGCTAGTCTTATTATATTAGTAGTTTTATTAGAAAACACTTATAGGATAAAGGCTACTTTTAAATATTTATTACTAGAAATATTAAGATAGAGCTAAGTAAGGCTTATAGCAGCCTAAAAAGATAATAGATATTAGTTAAGTAATAAGAAATATAAGAAAAAGAGAATTATCTAAAGCTAGTTATTAGAGTACTAAATAAAAAGAGATATATTATTCTACTTTATCTAAGATATAGAAATATTAGAACTAAGTATCTAGAAAGTAGCTTTTAAGAGAAGATAATAAAAATAAAGCTAATTAGTATTTTTAATATTTAATATAAGAAAGTTATAGTTAGCTATAGTAAGAAAAAGTAATTTATAGATATAAAAAGAAGAATTTAGAGAAGTTAAGTTAAGATTAAGAAATAGAGAAGAGAATAACTATTAGAAAAAGAGAAGTTAATATTAGAGAATAGAGGAGGATATTTATCTAGTTTTATAACTAGATTTCTTATTTTAATAGCTACTAATAGCTACTATTTCCTTTATTCTTTTCTTATAAATAACTACTCTAATTTATTATTAGATATATTATTAGATTTTTTATTTTAAGTTTACTTTATCTTTATTAAAGCTAAGAGAGCTAAGAGAAAAAGAAGTTAATTATTTCTTTTATAGGATATTAATAAATTACTAGTACTTTAAAGTAATTAGCAGGTATAAGAGGGTATTATTAACCCTTTTAGTCTTTTAGATCTTCTCTTTTTTATCTATATTTATATATACTATCTAATCTATTTTCTTAGATAGAAGATATTTAACACTAACTATTATACTATAATATCTTTAGATTTTATAATTACTCTTATTTAATCTATCTATTTAGTTTATAAATTACTTACTCTTTCCTCCTACTAGCTTTCTTTTTAAAAATATTATAATAGGAAAGATTATTTTTAATAATAGTAATATTCTAGATAACTATATTTAGAAGCTAAGATCCTTAAAGCTTTCTACTTCTAATATTAAAAAACTAATAGATCCTATATCTAATAAACTAAGTAAGAGCTAATTCTAGATATAAAGCTAGATTATTAGAGATATATTAAGCTTTAAACTTATAGGAAAATTAAGATATTAGCTACTAATAATTAAATATAAAACTCTATCTCTATAATACTAAGATATAACTAGCTAGATATATCTCTCTAATTTACTAATAAAATATATATTTATTAAATACTAGAGCAAAACTCTTAATATAGTATAGAAGTTATTTCCTCCTTTTAAACTATAATATATTATTACTAGCCTATATAATACTATTAGAATATTAGAGACTAAGACTCTAATATACTTTATAGATATTATAGTAATTATATATTACCTTATAAAACCTATTAAAGCTAGATAACCCCTTTAATACTATATAATTAGAAATATAGAAGATAACTTTAAAAATAGAAGCCTGAGAGATAGTATAACTACCTAGCTTAAAAAGGAAGCTCTAGATATACTATTTATCTACTTATAAGTGCTTAAATTAAATAGAGTGGTCTTTTTAGGGCTGCTAATTAACTTATATAATAGATAAAACTAGTTTTATAATAATTAGTAGTTAGAAAAGAGAGTAGAGAAAAGACTATAAACTCTAATATATATTATAACTAGAGTCTTATCTAGAGCCCTAGCTATTATAACTAAAGTCTTATTAAGATAACTATATCTAATTAATCTTTACTATACTAAACCTCTATTATAGGCTTCTAGTCTATATCTAGTTAACTAGTTTAGATCTTTTATATAATCTAGAAGCCTAGCACTACTAAAATAGCCTTTATAAGTAAGAAAAAGAACCTAGATTAACTAACTATTAGTAACTTTTATAAATAAAGAGCTATTTAAAAGGTATTAGGTCTCTTTAAAGCTAGATAGAACTATTTAAAACTAGGTCTTTAAAGATAGAAAGAGGATACTAAAATAGATAGTACTAGAAGTAATAAAAGACTAAAAGAATAAGTATATTCTATAATTTATAGACCTAAAGCTCTCCTTATCTAATAGAATAAGTCTTAACCTATCTATATCTAAGAATATTTATTTATAGATCTAACCTACTAGTATATTTAATACTAAGGCTTTAAGAAGTAATAAAGAATTATTAAAGTACCTAACTATTTAAAATATAGTAATAAGAAATAAGATTAAAAAGTATAAAAGGGTGAATAATTAGTAGTAACTATTTAATTTATTAAAGTATTATAATTATTCTAGATTTATAAAACTATTAATATTACTATATCTTACTCTCTTTTTAGTAGAATAAGTTATCTTTAAATTCTATAATAACTTAGTAGTTTTTAACTATATAAAGCCTGCTAACTCTATACTAAATAATAATTAACCTATTTTAGTAGTCTCTTAGTATATATAAAATAACTAATAGTTAGTAGATTACCTAATAACTAGATATAAATAAGGATTAGTTATTAATAGTATAGAAAAGATAGAATATCTTTCTAATCTCTATAATATATAAGAAATATTAATAAGATAAGAGAACTTAGATAACTTTAAAGTTATAAGCCTTCTTAGACTTATAATTAGAGGGTTTTTGCTTTCTATCTATATTCTACCTTAAAAGCTATCTTAGATACTTAGAATAGAGATTATAGCAAATATAGTTAGTATAATAAGGGGAGATATAAGTAACCTTTAAAATACTATAGCTACCTTCTTATTACTTAATTATAGTAATAGTTATTAAGTAATAATTATTATAAACTAAGTAAATAGTAATTACTTTTACTAGAACTCTATATAGAATTTAGAAAGTAACTAATAATTTATAGATATTATAAATAATCTTAATAGATAGTACTATAAGATAGGGGCTTTAGTATATCTTAGAATAATCCTATTAACTAGTTATTATATAGTTAATTTAACCTAATAAAGAGATAGATTTATATATAGACTTAGATATATTAAATAGGTCTAAGTATTCCTTTAAGAGAGTATCTTATTACTATAATTTAGCTATATAGCTAGGAGAGATAGAGAACTCTTTGCTAATATAGAAATCCCTTTAGTTAACTAATATATTTCTACTATTACTATAGAATTCTATAATATACCTATTAATATTAGCTTTATTCTATAAAACACTCTATATAGCTAATAAGACTTTAAGAAAAATCCTTTCTTCTCTATATAACCCTCTATACCTAAATCTAGCTAACTCTTACTTCTAGATAATAATATAAGAAACTTTAGAGATAATAATAAGCCTAGAATTTCCCCTCTAAGAGATTTACTAGAGTTAGCTTTATCTAATATATTAGATAGTAAACTTAATTATCTAGAACACTAACTTTAAATATAAGTTCTTTAAATACTAAGTTAAAGTATAAGTGCTAAACCTTAATTATAAGTTATAATTATAGATATACTATCTTATTCTAAATATCCTAATATTTTAGATAAATATAACTATAATAGAGAAGACTATATCAAATAGAGAGTTAATTAATAGAAATAAATAGAGCAGAATACTTCTAAAAAGTTATATTACTATAATTTCTTATACTTATCTTAGTAGGGAGGATAGTTTTAGCTATATTAGAGTTTAAAATAGGATAAGAAATATAATAAGAAAGAGGAGGTTATAAGGCTATTATTTAGATATAGTTTATAATAGAAGATAATAGTATTTAATAGACCTTCTTAATAGTAAAATCACCTACTAAGAAAAAACTATTAAATAGAAGAGTCTATAAATAGGATTTTATATATTTTTTATATAAGTAGATTTATTTATCTATTAAGACTCTCCTTTATAATATTATAAAGAGTTTTAAGGGGATAATTAGAATAGGATAAGTAGGACTTAGTAGTATAATTTCTAAAAAAGCTTTCTTAGTATATAGATCTATTATAGAAGAACTATAGTTAAGGAGAAAGAAAGAGTATAGAGGAAAAGAGAACTTATTATAAGTATTATTAATACCTTAATATTTAATTCTTAGGTTTTTTAGGAATTTCTCAGCAAATTTATACTTATTTTCAGTAATCTCTTTTAATTAGATCTGCAAATTACTTTATATATCTTTTAAGCCTATTTTTATTATTCTAGCCTATTTATGGGTGGAGTTATATTATTTACTATCCTTTCTAGCCCTTATAGTCCCAGCCTTTATTAATATTAAAATAGATTATAGAGATAATACTAAGACTAGCTTATTTATATCTATATTATTCTACTTACTATTTAAGTCTACTCTTATATCTTTATAGTTTTAATCTTATTAGTAAAAGTAGTATTAAGTCTAAGTATTATTATTATATTAAGAATTATACTACTAAAGTTACTACTATACTTATAGTAGGTTCTGCTATATAGAACCTATTAAGAGTATGCTATAACCTTTCTAGTAATTAGTATGCTCTATTTCTCTCTGTTACTGCTTAGATATTCTATATCTTATTTTAGGAAACTTCCTCTTTATAGCCTCCCACTTTAACTAGATAGCCTTTTACTTTAAGTACTAGGTTCTAGCTTATTATTACTTAAAAGGTCTTTAAGTTATAGTTTAACTTTAATAGTTTAGCTATATCTATAATACCTAGCTAGTTATTTTTATACTACTTCTAGATTAGACTTCTATACTTAGTGTTCTAAGAGGGGTATATTTCTATATAATATTATATTATTTTATATTATCTATTTGCTTTTCTTTAGTTTCTGCTCCTATAGTAATTATTTACTTATTTTATATTTATAATAATATTTTTACTTTTAAATTAACTATTTACTTATCCTCTTATATAACTATAGCTTTATATAGGTGGTTAGGTTAGTAAGTTTCCCTAGCTGTAAATAGTTATATTACTAAAGAAACTAGGAATAAAGAAACCCTCCCACTTATATTTTAAGATACTCTACTATATTAAAAAAGTATTATTATAGCTAGTTAATTTTACCTGATTTACTAAAACTTTATATGATTTTTCCTAGTTTTTCCTGATTTCTCCTATATTATTTTATATAGAGTATATATATTAAAGTATTTTAAGGTTAAATAAAGAGAATTTTATTTATTAATTTATATTTTTAGGTTTATAAAGACTACTAAATATATAGAATATTATATTAGTTCTTTCTTTTTCCTGCTCTTCTCCTTTAAATCCTAGTTAGGATTTTAAGCTACTTCTTTTTATTAAGAATAGAGATATCTAAATCAGCTAAAGGATAACTAGTAAGGATAAATAGTAACCTAGACTTATACTCTTTTAGCTAAGTCTTATAGTGCTCTACTATAGTTCTAAATCCTAGATAAGTTATTTTAGACCTCTCTATAATCTGCTAGTTAATCTAGAACTAGGTAACTATTTCCTTAAATTTACTATTCTATTATTCTAGATTATCTATACTATAGCTAAAAGCCTTATAGTTTCTCTTAGAGTTAAAGAAACACTTAAAATCTTATTTATAGTAAAAACAGTTAGTATAAATATTACTAGATATACTTATATACTTAAAGTATAGCTTATAGATCTAAGCTTTAATAGCTTTATTATAGAGAGAATAAGTATACTACTTATAACTACTATAAAGAACTATATTATAACCTCTATTAGTTTAAATATAGAAGCTATAGCTAATCTTAGATCTATTAGGATTAATTATTTTTGCTAGCTAAAGTCTAAAAATATCTATAACTACTAAGGTAATAAAGATATATCTATAGAATAGTAGTCTCTTCTTTATTATACTTTAATAATAAGAACTAGTATAAGCCTTCTAGAAGGAGTAAATAATAATCTTATAGTTATTTAAAGGCAGAACTTTTATATAGAAGTTTATTTTATAGTATAGCTAGAAAGGCTTTAGAAGCTTAAGTAAGTATTATATAAAAGATACTATAATCTATATAAGAAGGTTAGTAATATATAAAGTAGGAGTTAAAGAGATAAGCCTACTTACTATAAAGGAGTTAATAAAGGGCTTAATATATAGAGGAGAGTTATAGTCTCTCTTATTAGAGACTAGTTTATTTATAAAAAGCTAAAAGATATATTTTCTTAGCTAAGTTAGTATATAAGGATTATTAGAATCTCTAATAGAAGCTATAACTAATAAGTACTAAAAAAGGCTTAAGGTTATACTTTATAGATATAAAAGAGAAATTAGTATTTCTATTATACTATAAAAAAAGAAGAAAAAGCTAGAGAAAGCTAGAGGAGGTTTAGTTATATAACTTAGTTATTCTACCTTCTACTAAATTATTTACTTAAAGGGTTAAACCTTTCTTATAGTTAAGATTAATTAAATAAGAAAAGAAGTTAACCTTTATAACTATCTCCTTTTACTACCTATTCTTATTCTATCTCTTTATTTTAGTTAGTTAATAATTAGTAACTAGTAGCCTGCTTTTTTTAACCTATATTTAAATAACTACTTTATTTCTCTTAATATAAATAGATTTAATCTATTAATAATTAATTTAGTATTATAGCTTAATTTAATTTATAATCTAAGCTCTCTTTATAGATACTTAACTATAAATTTCTGCTCTAATCTATACTTATCTATATATAACTCTCTTTTTATAATATTATAAACCTTTATACTTCTATACTACTTATATAACCTTTTCCCCTTATTAAAAGCTTTAATTAAGTTTATAATTACTACTCTTTACTCTATTCTTAATAATATCTTTATCTAAGAGTTTTCCTGCTAAGATTATTAATATCTAGGTTAAGAAAGTATTTCTTATTACTATTTTAGAGAAGTTTTCTTAGAAATAAGATAAATAGAATAGTAAGCTTTTAGAAACTATAGTTATACCTATTAACTCTACTCTTTTTAGAAAGATTTTAAATACTCTAGCTATAAGAATTAATAAGTAATACTTAGCTAGGTAGGTGCTTTCTTTCTGCTCTTATTTTTCCCTTAAGCTAAATAAGAACTTTAAGTATAAAAAGCTTTAATAGCTTTATTCTAGTATCTCTATAGCTTAACTCTATATTTATCTCTAATAGCTTTAACCTATTAGATTTTAATAACTAGACTAAGTTAAAGGGAATAAAAGAGAGCTAGCTATTATAGTTAACTTTTTTAATCTATAAAAAACTATTTAAACTAAGACTTTCTTTTTAGCTTCTAATATAGAGACTAGTTTTTAACTTCTTATTTATAACCTTTCTAATAGGATTAGCCTTATTAGATAATACTATATCTCTATTAATATTAGAATTAAAGATAGTAAAGCTACTATATAAAAAAGCTAGCTTACTATACTTATTTTCTAATTACTAGCTAAGAAGAGTATTAGTAAAGAAGTAGTTTTTTACTCTATCTTACTTATTAACTAACTTTTAGGCTTTTTCTATTTCTATAATAACTTCTAGTATAATAGAAAGGTGGAATTATATCTTAAAATACTAATTAGATCTATAATAGCTATCTATAAGCTTTTTAATAGTATAATATCTATTCTTAAATACTTAGTTAAAGTTATCTAAGTACTCTAACTCTAAGAAGAGCAGCTATAGATATTAAATATACTTTGCCTTAAATAGCTTTACTATTATATATAACTAGAGTTAGCTAAGTACTAAACTAGTTTTTTCTTTAAAGAGATCTTTAATATATAAATAAATTAAATTACTTCTAAGTTCTATAATAGAGATCTAAAAGCAGATAGTATAGTCTTTCTAACTCTATTAAGAACTACTAATATAGCTAAGTATATTAAAAAAATTATCTCTCTACTATATAATAAGAAGATTTAGAAGATAATTTATACTTAAAACTTTATAGTCTCTAACTCTATATTTATAGATAGATTATTTCTAGTATAGCTCTATCTTAAATATCTTAAAATACTTAACCTTAACTTAAAAGTATTAATATTTAATATTTAAGTTATAGTAGCTTTTATATCTATTAATATATCTATTAAGCTTCTTATAGACCTAAATCTAAGTCTATCTAAGAACTATAATATTAGAGTAAGAGATATTATTAATAATTACTCTATAGTTAATACTATATAAAACTATACCTACTAGAATAGGATTATTACTACTATATATTAAGAGAATAGATAGATAGGAGAGAGAGCTTTTAACTCTTATAATAATAAGCCTTTTCTTTATCTAGGTTATAGCTCTTACTATATTAATAACTCTAGATAACTAATCTATATTAATAACCCTTATAGTAGCCTAGAACTTCTAGTTATAGGTCTAGCTAGTAATCTAGAACTACTAAAAAATAAAATAGAGGAAAAGAGAGTATCTAACTAGTATATTAAGTTAAGTTAGAATACTATACTATCTTTATAGATCTAATTCTATTATAGATTTAATATAACTAGAGGATAGGCTAAGTAGCTTCTATTAGTTACCTAATACTATCTCACTTATCTTTATAATATTTAAGGGGAATTAGTAATAGAAACCTATTTTAAGGTAGAAGAGATATATTATCTTACTAAGTTTAATATATATAGGTTAGATAATTATATATAGACTCTAGAAAGATAAGTTATCTAGTAGATAAAAGCAGTACTTTCTCTTAGTAGATACTAGATCTTAATATAGTTAATTATAAATACCTATTATAATTTACTTACCTAGTTAGATATTACTATCTTTTATATTTAGTATAGTAATAACTACTAAGTAATAATAGTAGTAAACTAGAAAAGAGAAACTACTTATTATACTAACTTAATTTAGAGTAGAGATTTTAATAAACTATTTATAGAAGTTATAGAAGATCTCTTCTAATACTATAAGCTTCTTAAAGTCTCTATTAATATTTATACTCTCTTTTAGAAGAATACTATAGTTAGATTCTAGCTCTAATAGCAGGATTTATAGATATATAGTCTTAGAGTAGTAAATTAGATTAGAGCTTATATTTATAAGGATATTATTAATAGTATAGTATTAGTAGTAGCTATAAAAGAGATAGTAAGAAGAAATTAATTCCAAATTATTACTTAGTATATCTTAAAGATTACTACTAAGTTTATAAAAAACTCTATACTTTATAGTAATAAATCTTTATAGATATTCTAGATAGACCTCCTTATAGCAGAGTTATATAGTAATACTAATAAGATATAGCTTTTAGTATCTAGAATACTTTCCTTTCTACCTCCTCTTAAAGTACTAAGGCTTCTTATAAAAACTTTTACCTTATACTATATAAAAAGCTAGATTAGTAAGCCTAATAATAGGAAACCTACCTCTTATTACTCTAGTAAAGCTAGCTCCTATACTATTATAAACCTAGACTTACTAGCTTTTAGTTTCTATAGTACTCTACTACTTCTTAATAATAATAACTCTAGCCTTATAGATCTAGGTTTAACTTTATCTAACCCTTTTATTTTACTAGCTAGACTACCTAATACTAGATAAGATATAACCTCTTTAAACCCTTCTACTCTAATACTATACTAAACTATTATTACTAGAAAATATCCTCTATATTTAGCTTTATCTAATATTTTTAAGCCTATCTATAATAGCTATAAGAACTATATTATAGAGTAAGTTAACTACTAGTAATAAATTAAAGATAATATCTCTAAGAGTAATTATAGTTACTACTTTTTATAGCTACCTAGCTAGTATAGTTAGGAATAATATAAGTAAGATTTAGATTAGAATAAGGCTTATAAGCTTATAGAAGATAGGCTTAGATAAAAAAGACTAGAATAGTATAACTATAAAAAGAAATAATTAGGTCTATAATAACCTAGAAGGAGTAATTAAGTAGTATAGGGAGTGCTTTTTCCTTTATAAATAGTAGCTTTTATTTATATAATTTTTCTTTACTATATAGTCTTCTTTATAAAGTATTAAGATAAGACTATAGAAAATAATTAAGATAGAGTAGTATAAATAGCCTGGTTTAGAGGGTACCTAGATAGATATATTAGTTAGTATAGTATAGCAGAACTTTTACCTTATTAAGGATAGAGAGGAGAATAGAGAAGTATTATTAGTTAGTATTATTATAGTTTATCTTATTATTTAGAAGATTTTATCACTTTTACTTAATAGTTTATATCTATAATAAGGTTATTATGCTCAGAGAGATTCTTTTCTTTATTCTAGAACCTCTAAATATAAAGCTACACTATTATAATATTCCTATATAAGTGTGTGGGAGTATATAGTCTTATTATTTTTGTTTTAAGGTTCTCAGCCTGTTTTAGTACCTTTATAAATCTTATCTAACTAAAGTTTTTAACTATTTCTAAGAAAAAGTAACTTATAATAAAATAGCTTAATAAGATCTTAATAATAGTAAACCACCTTAGCTTAAAAGAGAAGAAACTAGTTTTTAAAGTTCTAAGTAATAGGAAAAAAGCCTTTATATAGAGTTTTAAGTATTATAGATCTATTTATCTATCTATAGCTCCTCTATAAGTTATTAAAGTTATCTCTTATAAAGCTTAGTAAGTAAGAAGTATACTAATTCTAAAAGCTTTAAAAAGTAATATAATAATAATTCTAAAAAATAGGCTAAAGAAGAGTACCTTTAAATAAAGTTATATAGCTTACTAGAACCCCTTTTTCCTAGTTAGGAAAAAGAATAGAAAGATATATCTTATTAACTATATAACTAAAATTAATACTATTACTCTATATAATATAGCTCTACTTCCTTTTAGTAGTAAGTTCTTAGAAAGCTTTATAATATACTAGCTTCTCTTTTTATTAGATTCTTTTTCTAGATATAACTAAGTTTTACTAGATCTATAAAGCTATAATATTATAATCTTTATAATATTAATTAGACTCTTTTAAATATATACCCTGCTTTAAGAAGCTACTAACTTTATAGCTTAGTTTATAAAAATTATAATATATATCCTCTATAATCTAATTCTAACTTACTATAAAGCTTTTCTTAATAATATAGCTATTAAGACCTCTATCTTAAAGTATAATAATAAAGAAGTTTCTAGCTATCCTAGACTATATAGATATATTCTAAATTATATCTAAAATATTAATAAGGTTCTTATTAATATTAAGTTAGCTAGCTATATTATTACTATTAAGAAATTATAATAGACTTAGCAATCTATTACTATTATAGAATATATATATAGTACTAATAGCTAAAAGCTATAGAAATTAAAAATTATTAAAATCAGGAAATAGGGGGTTTATAATAACCTTACTAACCTTAGATCCTTTCTTAGTATTATAATATTTTATTAGGTTTAGGTTTAGGGATTTTTAGCTATAGCTAGGCTACTTATAGCTCTCTTAAAGAAAAATACCCTATTTAAGTAGAACTAGCTTTAATAGTTAGCTATAAATACTCTTAAAAATTAACTTATCTCTACTTCTATCCTTATTAGACTTAACTATAGTTCTAAAATAAGTATAATTTATCTTAACGTTAGTACTAATAGCCTTAGTTAGAGTGCTATTCTTAAGTAATATATTAAGAAGAAGTATATAGTCTCTAAGTATAAGAGTAACTTATAAACTAGTATAAAGCTAAACTATAATACTAAAAAAAAGAAGTTAAGAAGTATACTTAAAGCTCTTAAATAAGTTTACTTTTATCTCTATAGCTACTACTTTATACTAGAAATAGATACTAAGGCTTTTATTATATAGCTTAATAATACTACCTCTAACCTACCTAGAGCTCTTATTATTTAATAAATCTTATAGATTTATATATTTAACTTTAAAGTTAAGCACTTATCTAGAAGCTAGAATACTACTACTAATAGATTATCTTATAAACCTAGCAGGCTATTAGATAAGCTTAACTAGGATACTAAAGAAGAAATTAATAACTAGATTAATAAGTAAATCTTTTTTATAAACCTAATTACTATCTCTTTTTTTAATAAACCCTAGATAGATAGAGATAGAGTTTGCCCTATTAAGATCTTTACTACTAAAGCTAATAATAGTTTACTAAAATCCTTAAAGCTTATAAATATTCCTAACTCTATACTAAATAACTCTTTATACTAGAACTATTACTTATATTAAATTACTTACTACCTTAGTACTTTAAAATAGCTAGATAGAATTAAGCCTAGCTTATACTATAAGTTTAAAGAGGAGGCTAGAAAGTACTTTCTAAAAGATAAGTTATTATTTATACACTTTAGTATATATAAGCCTATATTATAATAAGTTATTAATAATTTATAAACCTAAACTAAGCTTATTATAAAAGTATACTAAGAGAGCAGATATAGAAAATAAGATATAGTTATTAAGTAGTTAGTAAACTAGTATTATTAATATAGCCTCTATTAATAGATTAGTAAATAGGTCTATACTTATAAGGATTATTAAAAGTGCAGGCCTAGATATATAGATAACTCTTACTATTTCTTAGTATTTTTAGAGCTGCTATTTACTTATATAGTATTAGATATATAGAAGGTTAGTAAATAGGATATTATTAAAGCCTAGTGTCTCTTAATAAAATAGGTTAAAGCTTAATAAATATAATAAGCTAACTCTTATCTTATTACTAAGTTTATATAAAAAGATATTATCTATTACTATAGACTTTATAGTACTCTTATTATTAATAGAGGTCTAGAAAATAAGAGCACTATTATTAAGTTTAACTATAAGTATAGGCTTAAGTAGAAGATTACTGCTACTTATAACCTATATACTAATAATACTATTAAAGTTAGCTATTAAACTATTATATATACTCTCTCTACTTAGATAAAGAATATAAATAAGAACTTCTAGCTATCCTTCTAAGCTATGCTATTTACTAATAAAACCTCTATAAGAGCCTTAACTAGTTATAGTTCTTTCTATTTGCTCTATAAGGATAAAGCTATAACCCTAATAGAAACCTTTATACTAACCTAGAAAGTTCTAATATAGAACTAGGTAATAATATTTAAAGAGAAGCTCTTTATATAAATAAGAGCTTTTAAATAACTTAATAAGAACTATACTACTATATAGAGGATAATTATAATCTAGTATAAGTATATTATAGATAGGTTTAACTACTAGAGAAGCTATATCTTATATAGTTAGAAATTAGAAATAGATAACCTTATTCTAGTATTTAATATTAAATAGTATATAGATAAGTTTTTAGATACTAAGCTTAACTATTATTAAAAGAGCCCTTTTAGAATCTATTTAAAGGCTTCTAATAATACTTTATATTAGTTAAAACCTTTATAAAGAAACCTCTTTATAAGTTAACTTATACTAGAAACTGCCTAAAGAAGTTTATTAAAGCTTTAAAAGGTTTTTAAAAGCTAGATAATATTAACTAGTATAGACTTAATATTATAAACTAACTCAATAAGATTTACCCTATTTATAGTTACTCTTACTCTAAAAAAAAAAATAAAGAGAAAGCAGAGAAACCTTTTACTAACTTTAATAATACTAGCTCTCTATTAGTAAGTAATCTAGATAGCAATATCCTATAATAGATTATATACTTAATAGTATATTTATAGGCTTTAAAGAAGGCTCTTAACTAGTTATAAGTAATATAGGAACTTTATATTAAGCTTTAGCTATTTAACCTAGCTAAGAATAGTTAGTATACTAAGATAGGAAATAACCTTATATAATCTGCTAGAATTAGCCCTGCTATAGAGAAATAGGCCTTTTTATATCTATAATAGGTAAGGCTTATACTCCTAGAAAAAGCCTTACTATGCTCTTTGCCTTAGTTATTTAATTATAATTCTCTAGCTTAGCATATTAGAATAGACTATAGAAATAATACTAAGGCTAGCCTACTTATATCTATATTATTCTGCTTAGTATTTAAGTCTGCTCTTATACTTTTATAAAACTAATCTTACCTAGTATTAAGCCTAAGCACTATAGTAATATCTAGGATTATACTATTTAGGGTTATTGCTATGTTTGCAGTAGGTCTATATAGGACCTGTTAGGAGTATACTATAACCTTTCTAGTAATTAGTATACTCTGTTTCTCTCTATTACTGCTTAGATATTTCTCACTCTATTCTAGAAAACTCCCTCTTTATAGCCTCTTATCTTAACTAGATAGCCTTCTGCTTTAAGTACTAGGTTCTAACTTATTATTACTTAAAGGTCTTTAAGTTATAGTTTAACTTTAATAATTTAGCTATATTTATAGTGCTTAGCTAGTTATTTTTATACTATTTCTAGGTCTAACTATAGTACTTAGTGTTTTAAGGAGAGTATATCTCTATATAATAATTATATTACTTTATATTATCTATCTACTTTCTTTAGTTTCTACTTCTATAGCAGTTATTTATCTATTATATATTTATCATAATATTCTTACTTCTAAATTAGCTCTTTACTTATCCTCTTATATAACTATAGTCTTATATAGATAGTTAGGTTAGTAAGTTTCTCTAGCTATAAGTAGTTATATTACTAAAGAAACTAGAAATAAAGAAACCCTCTTATCTATATTCTAAGACACTCTATTATATTAAAAAGCTCTTACTAAAAATATCTGATTTTATCAAATTTACTAAGACTTTATATAACTCTTCCTAATTTTTCCTATATTATTTATATAGAGTATATATATTAAAGTATTTTAAAGTTAGATAAGGAGGATTTTATTTATTATTATATATTTTTAGGTCTATAAAAACTACTAAGTATATAGAGTATTATATTAGTTCTTTCTTTTTTCTACTCTTCTCTTTTAAATCCTAGTTAGAATATTAAGTAGCTCTCTTATATTAGAAATAGAGATATTTAAATTAGTTAGAGAGTAATTAGTGAGAATAAATAGTAACCTAGACTTATACTTTTTTAGCTAAATCTTATAATACTCTATTATAGTTCTAAACCCTAGATAATTTATACTAGCCCTTACTATAGTTTACTAGTTAATCTAAGACTATATAACTACTTCTTTAAATTTACTACTCTATTATTCTAGATTATCTATATTATAGCTAAAAGCTTTATAATTTCCCTTAAAATTAAAAAAGCACTTAGAATCCTATTTATAATAGAGATAGTTAATATAAGTATTATTAGATATACTTATATACTTAAAGTATAGCTTATAAATCTAAGCTTTAGTAGCCTTATTATAGAAAGAGTAAGTATACTATTTATAACTACTATAAAAAACTATATTATAACTACTATTAACTTAAATATAGAAGCTATAGCTAACTTTAAATCTATTAGAATTAATTATCTTTACTAGCTAGAGTCTAAAAGTATCTATAACTACTAAGATAATAAAGATATATCTATAAAATAGTAGCCTCTTTTCTATTATACTCTAGTAGTAAGGACTAGTATAAGCCCCTTAAAACTAATAAATAATAATCTTAAAGTTATTTAAAGATAGAACTTTTATATAGAAGTTTACTTTATAATATAGCTAGGAAAGCTTTAGAAGTTAAAGTAAGTATTATATAAGAAATACTATAACCTATATATAAAGATTAGTAATATATAAAGTAAGAGCTAAAAAGATAAGTTTACTTATTATAAAGAAATTAATAGATAGCTTAATATATAGAAAAGAGTTATAGTTTCTCTTATTAAAAACTAGTTTATTTATAAAAAGCTAGAAAATATACTTTCTTAGCTAGGTTAGTATATAAGGATTATTAGAGTTTTTAATAAAAGCTATAACTAATAAGTATTAAAGAAAGCTTAAAACTATACTTTATAGATATAAAAGAGAGATTACTATTTCTATTATATTATAAAAGAGAAAGAAAAAGCTAGAGAGAGCTAAAAGAGGTCTAGTTATATAACCTAGTTATCGTACTATATACTAAATTATTTACTTAAAGAGTTAAGCCTTTTTTATAATTAAGAATAATTTAATAAGAAAAGAAGTTAATCTTTATAACTATCTCTTTTTACTACTTATTCTCATTTTATCTCCTTATTCTAGTTTATAAATAATTAGTAACTAACTAACTACTCTTTTTAAACCTCTATATAAATAAATATTTTATCCCTCTTAATATAAATAGATTTAATTTATTAATAATTAATTTAGTATTATAGCCTAGCTTAATTTATATTTAGAACTCTCTTTATAAACCTTTAACTATAAATTCCTACTCTAGCCTATATTTACCTAAATATAATTCTTTTTTATAATATTATAAACCTTTACTCTTCTATATTTCTTATATTTTCTCTCTCTCTAACTAGAAATCTTAATTAGATCTATAATTACCTCCCTTTATCCTACTTTTAATAATATCTTTATCTAAGAGTTTCCCTATTAAAATTACTAATATCTAGGTTAAGGAAGTATTTTTTATTACTATTTTAGAGAAGTTTTCTTAGAAATAAGATAAATAGAATAGTAAGCTTTTAAATTTTATAGTTATACTTACTAACTCTTCTCTCTTTAAGAAAACTTTAAATTTACTTATTATAAGAATTAATAAGTAATACTTAGCTAGCTAGATACTTTCTTTCTATCTCTAATTCCCTTTTAAGCTAAATAAGAATCTTAAATATAAAGAGCTTTAATAATTTTATTTTAGTATTTCTATAGCTTAGCTTTATATTTATTTCTAATAGCCTTAACCTATTAGGTTTTAATAGCTAGAATAGGTTAGAGAGAATAAAGAGAGATTAACTATTATAGTTAACCTATTTAATCTATAAAGAACTATCTAGACTAAGACCTCTCTTTTAGCTACTAATATAGAAACTAGTTTCTAACTTCTTACTTATAATCTTCTTAATAAAATTAGTCTTATTAAATAATACTATATCTTAACTAATATTAAAATTAAAGATAATAAAGCTACTATATAGAAAAGCTAGCTTACTATTCTTATTTTCTAATTAATAATAAAGTTAAGTATAGATAGTAAGATTATCTTTTACTCTACTCTACTTATTAACTAGCTTCTAGGGTTTTTCTATTTCTATAATAACTTTTAATATAATAAAAAAGCAAAGTTATATCTTAAAATACTAATTAGATTTATAGTAGCTATCTATAAGCCTCTTAATAGTATAACTTCTATCTTTAAATACTTAGTTAAAGTTATTTAAGTACTCTAACTCTAGGAAGTATAACTATAAATATTAGATATATTTTATTTTAAATAGATTTACTACTATATATAATTAGAGCTAGCTAAGTACTAAACTAGCTTTTTCTTTAAAGAGTTTTTAATATATAGATAAAATAAATTATTTCTAAGTTTTATAATAAAGATATAGAAATAAATAGAGTAGTTTTTCTAACTCTATTAAGAACTACTAATAGAGCTAAGTATATTAAAAAGATTATCTTCTTACTATATAATAAGAAGATTTAAAAGATAATTTATACTAAGAGCTTTATAGTTTCTAATTCTATAACTATAAAAGAATTAACTCTAGTAAAACTCTATTTTAGATATTTTAAAATACTTAACCTTAATTCTAAAATATCTATATTTAATATTTAAGTTATAGAGACCTTTATATCTATTAATACTTCTATTAAGCTTTTTATAGATCTAAATCTAAGCCTATTTATAGACTATAGTACTAGAATAAGAGATATTATTAATAACTATTTAATAGTTAGTATTATATAAAACTATGCTTACTAAAATAATATTATTACTATAGTATACTAAGAGAATAGATAGATAGAATAGAAATCCTTTAACCTTTATAAATTAAAGCTATCTCTCTCTATATATAATAGCCTATATTATATTAATAATCTAAAATAGCTAATCTATATTAATAATCTCTATAGTAATTCTAAACCTATTCCTATAAAGCTAGCTAGTAATTCTAGACTATTAAAGACTAAGATAGAGAAAAGGAGAGTACCTAACTAGTATATTAAAGTAAATAACTATACTATATTATCTTTATAAACCTGATTTTATTATAGATGTAATATAACTAGAAGCTAGGCTAAGTAGCCTCTACTAGTTACTTAATACTATCTTACTTACCTCTATAATATCTAAAAATACCTTATAATAAAAGACTTCTTTAAGATAGAAGATATATATTACCTTACTTAGTTAGATATATATAAATTAGATAAGTATATATAGATACTAAAAAGAGAGGTTACTTAGTAGATAAGAGCAGTACTTACTCTTAGTAGATATTAAATCTTAATTATAGTAATTATAAATATCTATTATAACCTACTTACTTAGTTAGATATTATAGTCTTCTACCTCTAGTATAGCAGAAACTACTAAGTAATAATAATAGTAGACTAGTAGAGAAGCATAGTTTACTATACTAATTTAATATAAACTAGAAGTTTTAACTACTTATTTATAGATACTATAAAAGACCTCTATAAATATTATAAGCTTCTTAGAGCCCTCTCTAATCTTTATAATCTTCTTTAGAAAAATACTATAGTTAGATTCTAATTTTAATAAAATAATATATAGATATATAGCCTTTAAATAGTAAACTAGATTAAAGTATATATTTATAAAGGTATAGTTAATAGTTTAGTATTAGCTATAACTAGAAAAGAAGTTATAAAGGAGAATCTACTCTAAATTATTATCTAGTATATCTTAAAGATTACTACTAAGTTTATAAAATACTTAATAATCTATAATAATAGATCTTTATAAATACTCTATATAGATCTGCTTATAGTAGAAGTAAATAGTAACTCTAGTAATATATAGCTCTTAAAACCTAGCCCCCCTTTCTTTCTACCTCCTTTTAAGATTCTAAGACTATTTATATAGACCTTTATATTATACTATACTAAGAGTCTACTTAGTAAGTCTAATAATAGAAAACCTACTTTTTATTATCTAAGTATAGCTAGCTTCTATATTATTATAGATCTAGACTTATTAGTATTTAGTTCTAAAAGTATTTTACTATCTCCTAGTAATAATAACTCTAGCTTTATAAATCTAGGTTTAACTCTATCTAACTCTTTTATTTTACTAGCTAGATTATTCAATACTAAATAAGAAATAACCCCTTTATACCTCTCTACTCTAGCACTATACTAGATTATTATTACTAGGAAATACTCTCTATATCTAGCCTTATTTAATATTCTTAAGCCTATCTATAATAGCTATAAGAACTATATTATAGAGCAGGTTAATTACTAGTAGTAGATTAAAGATAATATCTCTAAGAGGAACTATAGTTATTACTTCTTATATCTATCTAGTTAGTATAGATAGAAATAATATAAATAAGGATTAGATTAGAATAAAGCTTATAAATCTATAAAGGATAGTTTTAAAAAAAGAAAATTAGAAAGGTATAACTACTAAAGGAGGTAATTAAGTCTATAATAGCCTAAAATATATAAAGATAATAGTATAACTACCTTTTCCTTTATAAAATGCTAACTTTTATTTATATAATTTTCTTTCTTTACTATATAGTTTACCTTATAGAGTATTAAGGTAAAACTATAGGAGATAATTAAGATAGAGTAGTAAGATTAGCTTAGCTTAAAACTATTTAGGTTATTATATTAGTTAGTATTAAGTTTGTAGTTACGACACAGCCCCCCTATAAAAAAGACTATAACAAATTCACCTAGTTTATAGGCATAATTTGGGAAACACTATAGAGGCACTTTAACCTATACCCTCTACTAGTTAAGGATAATAATATAGGAACCCTATATATTCCTGCTAGCAAGCAAACCCTTATATAAAGTCAGATATATACTCTAGCTAAATAGACTAGCAGAATAGTAATAGTGTGGGCAATACTATACTATATATAACGGAGCTAATTATATTAAGGCTAAGTAGGCTACTAAGGCTCTTATAGCCTGGAAAAAACGCCTAGAAGGTAAACCTTCTAGTAAGGTATATATAAGAGATAACTCCTTAACCTTCTAAGAGGTTCTTATAGCTAGAAGCATAAAAAGCTCTATAAACAGGGCTTTATACCTATCTCTCTTCCTTATCCTTATCCTATAACCTATAATAAGTCCTCTAAGATATTAATATCAGACCCAGCATATTAATATGCTAGCTATATATAAGGCATATCTATTAATATTAATAATGCGCAAAATATTATATAATAGTTTAGCATTAATATAATTAATAAGGCTCTCTATTTTATTAAGCAGCCTATATAACACTAAGAGCATATTATTAGTATAGCTCTTAAGAGAGCTCTTATTAATACCCCTATAAGAAACTTACAGACACACTAACTTATTCTATATAAGCAAGCAGACTTAGCAGCAGAGGTTAGACGGGTTATCAGGCACTCTATAAAGTAGCCCTTCTTTAAATAGACCCTCTATAATACTAAGACAGAGGTAGCCTTTTAGGGGAATATTAGTAAGTATAGCTTATACTAAATAGAGAGAGTATTACTAATAACAGCAAAGCTATAAAGGCGTCAGCTAGTCTAATTAAATAAGGGAACTAGCAGATAAAGCAGTAATAGAGATAGTATTTAACAGCAGCACAGATAATAGGTAAGAGAATAAGTTAACAGATATTATTATTAAACTGCAAAGTTAAGGATTATAAGGCTATAGATAGGTATATATAAGTGTAGCTGTGGTTAGGATAGTTATAATTATATAACTAAAGGCTATATATATTGTTAGGAGGCGCGGCGCGGAGTTAGAAGGTCTATTATAAAGCAGGTAAAATCACTATGCAGTGGCCAGAGGCCATATTAGTTAGTATAATATAAAAGGTTTATATCTATATAAGAGATAAAAGAGAGGTTATCTAGATAGCTTTATATAAATATAGATATCTTAGTATAGCTTATCTTATTATTTATAAGTTTTTATAGTTTTTACTTAAGAGTTTATATCTATAATACTAAGACTATATATAGTAAGATCTTTTTCTTTATTCTAGGGCCTCTAGATATAAAGCTATAATATTGCAATATTTCTATATAAGTATATAGGAGTGTGTGGTTTTGTTATTTTAGTCTTAGAGTTCTTAGCCTGTTTTAGTAGTTATACCTTTTCCTATACTCTCTTATATTTATAAGTATACTCTATAAAGCTATAAAGAATACTATTAATAAGGTTTCTAGAGGGGTTATTAGTTTAAAATAAGTATTTATATAAATAGAAGTATTATTTATTTCTAGTATAGTAATAATAGCTAGAGCTACTAAGCTTTATAGTAGTAATAATATAGCTATATCTATATTCTTTAGTATTATAGCTCCTAGATCTTCTATATACTTATTAATATAGTTATTATATATAACTACTTTATCTATCTTCTTATTAATATCTTATAGAGTAGCTTATATATAGCTCTTACTAATTAGCTAGTTAATCTACTCTTATATTATAGTAAGGTTTATATACTAAAGCCCTTTAGTAAGCTTCTTTAAGTTGGTATTAAAAGACTTCTTCTTATTAAAAGTTATATTATATATAGTAAATACTTCTATATATAGTAGGTTTTATATATAAAATAAGTTACTAAATATATAGCCTACTAGAAACCTAATAAATATATATAGTGGAATGGAATAAGTGGGACTTAGCAGTGTAATTTCTAAGAGAGCCCCCTTAGTATATAGGTCTATTATAGAAGGACTATAGTTAAGGAGGGAGAAGGAGCATAGAGGAGAGGAGAACTTATTATTATAATTATTAATACCTTAATACTTAATTCTTAAGTTTTTCAGGATTTTCTTAGCAAGTTTATGCTTATTTTTAGTAATCTCTTTTAATTAGATCTGCAAATTACTTTATATATCTTTTAAGCCTAGTTTTATTATTCTAGCCTATTTATAGGTAGAGTTATATTATTTATTATTCTTTCTAGCTCTTATAGCTCTAGCCTTTATTAATAGTGCCTAGAAGTAGATTTTTTTGCTCTTTTTAATAGCCTTTAAAGGCTTCTCAGAGAGTGGGGTGCCTTTATTATATCTATATATCCCTACTATTAATATATATATATATAACTAATCCACTTTAAATATAATAATATACCTAAAAAGTCTATAAATAATAAAGAATAATAATATAATTAATAGCTAATATAAAAAGATAGAGAAAGATATTTATAGGCCTATCTTAGTTTATAAGAATAGTAATAGCTATATATTCTCTTAGAATTAAGGTGGAAATAATAAAGACTCTAATATACTCCCTTTTATATACTATTAGCAGGTTCTAATAAGTATACTCCCTTTTCTCCTCCCTTATATACTTTTAATATTACTATTATTTAACTAGTAAGTTATAGCTAGAGCAGCTAAGATAGCTATATTTAAGACTAATATAGTAATTAGTAGTCTTACTAAGCTAATAAGTGTAGTAAGATTAATTAGATTAGTAGATAAATACTAATAAACCCCTTACTAATATAGCTTTAAGTACTAAGAGCAAAGAATACTAATATTTAAGATATTCTAATATAGTAAAGCTATAAAGTCTTCTAAGATAAAAGCATTATTAGAAAAACCCTTCTATATTAAATAATAAGATTTAAGGTAGATCTATAAAAGCCTAGAGTAGTAAGATTAAGATTAAGAAACCTTTTTATATTTATTTAGTTTATATTATTTTTCCTTTTTTATTATTTAAAGGAGTTATAATTATCTACTTTATCTTTCTATTTAGAAGATATTATAATAATAAATTCACTTTACTGCTTAGAAAGCTTTATTACTTTAACTATATAATAATAAACCTAATATTTATAGGCCTATAAGTATTATATCTTCTTCTTATTTAAATAACTTAGATACTAGATCCTCTTCTAATAAGGGAAAGTAGTCTAAGAAGAGATTTATAGAAACTTTATTTAGTAAGATATAACTATAAGCTATAAAATAGCTAGCTTCTAAAGATAGTATAAATAGATCTATAAATCTCTCTCTAAAAATAGAGGTGTTATCTCCTAGTTCTTATTATTTACTTAAAGAGATATATACTAATTAAGATATTATAGTTCTAGCTAACCTTCTAATAAGATACCCTACTATAGCTATAATAACTCCCTATTCTACTAGTATATCTAAGTTTATTAAAACTAATATCTCAGACTTTATTATAGATTATAAAAGCTTTTCTAAGCTTTACTATAAGACTAATAAGAATATAAAGAATAAAGTTTTTATATATAGCTTTAGTAACTATTAAGATATAGTATAATCCTATATTAATAAGGCTAAGATCTAAAAGAAAGCTAAAGAGAAACTTCTTTACTAATTTAAATTTATAGACCTAAAGTGTAAATAGGACTTTAATAAGAATCTTTAAAACCTAGTTATAAGCTCTTATATTAAGAATAATAATCCTTTATAAGTTATAGTATTAATTACTACTATTTACTAGCTTTAATAGAGAGCTATTCTATATAGAGATCTAGAACTTATAGATACTAAACTTATTTATATTACTTATTACTATTTTTTAGAGAGGGTAATAAGAGCTATAACTTAAAGTCTTAACTACTAACCTATTAAAGTTATTTTAAAATAATAGGTTATAGTTAAAGATACTCTAATAAAATAGTTTACTACTTAGTAGAAACTTTAGTAACTATTAGGCCTTATTAAGCCTAAACTAATAACTATACTTTAAGTCTCTATAAAGATAGTTCTAATAGAATAGAAAGCTAAGGCTAAAGAACCTTTTATAGTATAGACTATAAGCTTAATTATTAACTCTCTTATAGAGAACTTTAAGACTCTTAATATTAATAGAGCTAACTATAAGATAGATATTCTAAGCCTTATTAAGAAAGTTACTAACTAAGAAGATAATACTTTTAACTTAAATACTATAAAAGCTACTAAACTATATAAATAATAATCTTAGAATAATATATAGACTTAATATTAGTAATAGCAGTACTACTATCTATAAGCTAGTTAAAGTAACTACTAAAGCAGCTACTAATAATATTAAGAATTTAGAAGAAGTAGAGAAAGAGAAAACTATAGAGGCTTTTAGTAAGAGGAACTATAGTAATATATACCTTTTTAGGCTTTTAGATACTACTAGTTTTATAGAGTAGTAGCTTATATTATTATTAGTTATATTAAGTACCTTAAAGCTAGCTAGAGGGAAGTCTGCTACTATATAATATCTTTCTACTTTATTAATATCCTAGATTCTAATATCTAAGTTAAAGCAGATATTATTAATAAAGGCTATATAGCTAGGAGAATAGATAGCTAAATAATTTTAAGATATATTCTTATTAATAAAGATAGCTTTATAAACTATATAGTATCTATTAGTAGAATAGTAGAAAAGTAGTAGCTAAAACTAATAGAAGAGATTATATAAGTTATTAGTTATAACAGACTATACTCTAAGTAATCTATTAGCTTTATAAATTAAGAAAAGGATATAGTATAGTTATATAACTTTATTAATATAATATTCTTTAGCTTTAAGCCTAGAAACTAGTATATTAATCTAGTTAAAGATATTACTACTATAGAACAGGTAAAGGCTTGAAGCTATTACTTAAAACCTTATAATACTTATATTTAATAAGCCTTCTAAATAGTAGATCTACCTATAGTTTAAGATCCTCTAATTTAAATTACCTAGTAAGTTACTAAACTTCCTAATAATAAAGAAGATACTAATAATATTATATTATAGAACACTCTAGAAGAGCTAGTTAAATAATAGAAATAAGAAGAGCAAAATAAGTCTTAGATTTAATATAGTAATTTATAAACTAGCTATATACTTATACTAGAACTATATAGTAAGAGAGTAAATAGGAAGATAGATATTTCTAAAGCCTTTCTTTATTAGAACTAGCTAGACTAGAATAAAATAGTTTATAATATTACTAAAGTAATAATTAATAAGTATAAGAATAGATATAATTTAAAGATATAGAAGGTTTTTATTTCTATTAATATTATACTTTTAGATTAATTTAATAAGATAGAAGCTAGTAATAAGAAGCTATAAAAGCAAATAGACTAATAGAATAATAATAAAAACTATTTTAAAAACTAAGTAACTTTAGCTACTAT
>JAVHLV010000584.1:0-25270 GCA_036785495.1 Colletotrichum neosansevieriae
TAGAAAGCTTATTAAAGGTAAGGCTTTCTAGGACTTTCTAGACCTTTCTATCCACAGTATAGACAGTATTATTAATACTGTAATATACTGTGTTATATTATATAGTATATTATTAAGTATTATTATTCATTATATATTTTATAGGTCTTATATATTAAGGGTTTTTGAGATATTTAAATAATATCTTATAAATAGTATTATATTATAGGAGGTTTATATTAAACTAGTTTATAACTATAATAAGAATCCTAAAAAGTATACTAGCTAAGATAATAATATAGATATCCCTTAAATTATAAGGCTATTAATCTCCTCTAATAATAAGTCTTACTTTAACTTTAATAAGTTTCCTATACTTATCTAGCTTATAGATATATACTTAGTAGTAGCTAAGAACTTTATAACCTTATACTATTATACTAGATACTTTAACCTATAAATTTAATAGTTTATAACTATTTAAATATAATTTTTCAGCTTCTCTAAACTTATCCTCTAATAGATAACTAGCTAGTTAGCTATAAGATAAGAGTAATAATAGCAGATCCCTCTAGCAGGTTCCTTTTAGATACCTCTTTAACCTATTCTTAGCAGAATTATTTAATACTATTAGACTAAATAGAAAGCTCCTAGCTTTAAGGCTTAATATCTAGTTATACTTCTCACTAGCTTTAGGTTAGCTAGACTATAAGTATAAATAGAGATTATCTCACTACTTAATTAATTTACTTAGCTTTATATTAGCTAGAAATACTACCTTATAAGAGGTTCTTAAATTAATTCTAAATTTCTCAGATTTAGCAGTAATAACCCCTCCCCCCTTTACTTTAAGATCTCCTATTACTTAGAAGAATAATAAGAATAGAGATTAAAATAAAGTAATAAGTTAGACCTAAGCTTAAAAGTATTTAAACTTATCTTATAGCTAGAACTTAGTTAGTATATATAAGAGATATACTATAAAACCCTATAATAAAAGTATATAATAATATAGAGGCTATATAATAGAGGTTAATTATGTAATATAGTGTATTATAGTACTATTAGTACTATATATACTATTAGAAGAAGCCTCTAGAAAGCCGTGGAAACTACTAGCTTTCACTATCTAAGTTAAGGTTAAACCTAAAAGGGTTTTAGGTTACTGAATTACTTAATAAATAACCTAAATAAGGAAATAAGTGGGACAGCTTAGTAAGCAGCTTATGCAGCTATAGAAGGCTCTAGAATCCAAGCCTTAAGTATAAATAACTCGCCTCTCCCTCTCTAGAATACTCCCTTTTACTTAGACGGTAGACACTTTAATATTAACTTATTTATACTTATTATTTCCCTTTTAAGCTATCGATTACGTTATTAACGCTTACGTAACCTAAGAGTATATTAACCTTATTAGTCTCTATTAGATTAGTTAGTAGTAACTATTTAGCTTCTTTATTATCCTCAGTATCTTCTAGGTTTAGTATCTATTATAGTTTTATTAACTTAATAATATTATTATAGTAGTTATATATATCTTTTTAGTTTATCTCCTAGAAGTTATCCTTCTACTTATTAATATTACTACTAAATTTTATACTCTTATTAAACCTAATATCTCTTATAGTAATAACTTCTCACTTTACTAAATGCTATACTTAGTAGAAGTTTAATAAGATATAGTTAATAAGGTATCTAATCTAAGTCTTAGAGTTAAAGTACTAGAAGCAGTTCTTATAAAGTTAAGCTTATATAGTTAAGGTAAATACTTTATAACTATATTATTATAGATAAGAGATATCTAGTATAGTAGTATTACCCTTTATAAACTAGTATAGGAGTTTATATAGAGTCTTCTAACCTCTTAACTATAATAGAGTGTAGTTATATATATAGATTACTACTATATAGATCTCTAGCTATAAGTAAGATAGAAGTTTTAATAATAAATAAAAGTATCTAGCCTTTATCTTTATAACTACTATAATTCTCTCTCCTTCTCTATTTTAAGCTTATATATTTAATACTAATAGTTTAATTTAAATATCTATTATCTAGATAAGGCTCTCTACTTCTAGATATTTAAGAATTTTATTATTATATTTAAAAACCTTAATTATAACTTTTAACTCCCTTTTAACTAAGTTAATAAATTAGATAAACACTTTTATTAAAGTTCTAGTTAAGCAGTCTTTAAGGTAATAGTTCTAGATATAATCTAATAGTTAGTCTATAAAGAGTAGAAGAGTTATAAAGCTTCTATATCCTTATTTAAAGAAGTAAAAGTCTAGAACTATTTATCTCTCTAGTATTAAGATTATAATAAACTCTCTAGGTATTTATTATACTTATTAGATTATTTTCTCTAGGCTATATATATTATAGTTTACTATTATTAAAGATATTTTGCCTTTTACTCTTATACTATATATTACTGCCTGTAGATAGCATATTATAGCCTCTTCTATATAGCTAAGTTAAGAGTACTAGTTACTATAGATACCCTTTCTTAGCTTTCTTCTTATTAAGGTAATATAGGTATTATATTATAAAAGAATTAGAATAGTATTATTATAGAATACTACTTAACGCTCCTTTAGTATATATTTAAAAATATATTAATTATAAATATTAAGTATTTTAGCTATAAATATACTATCTTATTATTAAAAGTAGTAGTTATTTAGTTTATTATCCTAGTAGATATCTTTCTTCTTTAAGTATCTATAAAATATAAAATTACTTACTATAGTATTATAGTAAATAGTATTAGAGAGATATAGTATTACTAGATAACCTTTAGGTTTAATAATATTTACTATTATAGATCTATAACCTTTAATTAGTATTAGTTTAGATTTTATAAGAATAAAGTCTTTATTATAAGCACTATATAGAGTCTTAAAGTATTTAAGGTTATTTAGAATATAGACTATTAAGTTTAAATCTAAAAGTACTAATTTAGATAACCTATAGGTATAAGTTATAGCAAACACTATCTTCTTAACTCCTACCTTTTCTCTATATTACTTTAAGAGTTATTAATTCTTTATAGAGATCTTTAAATAGTTAATCTTATCTACTAATTCTCTCTTATATTACTCCTTTATAAGGTTAGTAACTATCTTACTTAAAGTTTAGTTATTAAATACCTTATTAATAAAGATATACTAATATTTTAATAGATAATAGAAATCTATATATAGAAATAATTGCCTATATTGCCTGGTGGGTTGGATCCTAGCCTCTACCAGGATTTATAGCCTAGCACTAGAATAACTATAATCTGGTTAGGTGAGCAGTTATATAACCTCTAATATTATATAACCTGCCTCTATTAACTGCCTATATTATTTCTTTATGCTAACTACTCTCTAGATACCTCTCTTCTTAATATATATATCTTAAACTAATATTATACCCTATTTAACCCCTCTCTTTACTATACTAGTATTTTGGGAAACTAATACTAATTAGTAGTTAACTTTACTATTATACTACCTATAATTATAATAAATAACCTTATTATTATATTATTTATAACTATAAATTAGCAAGGTTATATGAATAACTAAAGAGACGTTTTCCTTATCTTAATAATCCCACCTCTTAGGTTTTAAATATTAGCTAACAGAGACTTCAGATTTAGTAGCTAAGTATATAGCCTCTGCTTCTATCTTCTAAACCTCTATTTAATAATTATTCTCTACTTAGATAGTTCTAGGCCTCCTCTTATTTAGATTAATATACTAATAGAGAGACTAGCTTTAACTGCTAAGTATTTAGCCTCTATAATTAATCTATAATCTCTAAAGTTATTACTAATATTATAGGCAAAGTTTTAGATTTCTTACTATTATTAATAACTGCAAACTACCCTGTAATAACTTTACTCTTACTACTATAATTAATAATTATAACCTTTTATTATATAGTAAAATTATATACTTACCCCTTTATATCTACCCTCTTTTAGCCCCTTTTACCTCTTATAGCTCTACTAAAACCTCTACTCTTCTTACTCTATAATATTACTAATAATTTTAGCTTTACTAAAATCCTACCCCTCTAACTATACTATATTACTAATAATTTTACCCTTTTAGAGCCTCTAAAGCCTCTAAAAACCCTCCTTCCCCTCTATTTAACCTTAAAATTATAAGTTTTACTAATTTCAATCCTCTATAAGTCTTTTTAGCAAATTTAGCATATTTTAATATATTTTAATATATTTAGCACCTATTTATACTACTTACTAATCTTACTACCTTCTCCTCCTTCTTCTTTCTCCCTTACTACTAAAACCCTTTACTTTAACCTCTTATTTGCAATAATAATAGATATAACCTGTTAATTAGCAGTAAGCTCTAACTGCCTGCTATAGAAGAGTAATAGTAAGCTCTTAATAACCCACTAATATATCTTACTATAATCCTTTTACTAAAGTTATAATTATAGTAAGACTGCATTAATTATATAACTTTATAGCTTTATCCTACCTATTCTAAGATATTTAAGATATTACAGCCTCACTTTTTATAGTAACTGCTTAATTTACCTTATTCCTCTCTACTTTTTCTCTCTTACTTTAAATAACTCTTTACCCTTACTATAACTCTTCTTTCTTTATACCTTAATAACTTCTGCCCTATATTTACTACTTCTAAGATATTTTAGTCTCTCTATCTAAACCTTATATTAATTATATCTAAGTTATAGTAAGTAGTAAAAAAGCTTTTAGCTAGTAGTTACTCTACTAGTAGTAAAGGTTTAATAGATCTATTTTAATTAGCCTTATAGCTAGTAGCACCTATTTTTCTAGAATAAAAAGATATATACTAAGTTTTTATTAAAAACTACCCAGATTAGTTAATAATATTATTTTAACTCTAAATTTTCCTCCTTTTTCTTATATCCCTCCTATCTTAATTAGATAATCTGAGAATCCCCTTATAAGGGTTAAGAATAAGTATATATAAGAAAAAGAGATAATCCCCTTATTAGAATATCCCCTCTAAGAGTTAATAAGATTAAGAGATATACTAATAAACCTCTACTATATCTAATAACTCCTCCTTACTCTAATAAACCCCTTCTAAGTTTATTTCCTTTTTAGAAAGCTCTTTTTAAAAAGTAAGTACTAAGTATTTCCTTTTTAGAAAGTGCTCTTATAAAGAAAGCTTAAACTAGAAAGCTTTATTTAAGAAAAGGAAATACTAGATTTATAAAAGGGTATAGGTAAATATAAGTTACTTAATAAACAGATTAATACCTAAAACTATAGCTTAGAGAAGGTATCTATATTTAAAGTATAATTATAAGTCTAATACTTAAACTCTTTTACCCTTTAAAGAGTATAGGTAACTATAAGTTATCTAATATATAGATTAATACCTAAAGCTATAGCTTAGAGAAGGTATTTATATATAAGATACTAATATAAGTCTACTACTTAAATTCTTTTATAGGTAATTACTATTTCTCCTTTCTACTATATTTAAAGATATCTCTTCTATTTCTCCTATCTAATCTTAATATCACTCTATTATCTCTATTTCTTATAATTTTAAAGCTATTATTAACTCTAATACTTATAGTAAAATCAGGGAGTTTAATACTAAAAAGACTAATCTAGTAAAGATTATAAGCTATATTACCTACTATATTATAAAGTATACTAAGCAGGGTATTTATAGCTTATAACTATAGGCCTACTTTAAGGATAACTTCTAAAATATTATTAAAGTCTTTAACTATATAGACTTACCTATTACTAAGGCTCTCTATAAAGCTCTTATTACTAATAGAGTATTTATTATTATTAACTCTAACTAGATAAAGAATAACCTTACTAATATTATTAAATAATTATCTTACTACTTCTAGACTAATAATAACTTTATTAAAGTTAAGTTATAATACTTCTTATTTATTAAAAAGTATATCTAAAACCCTGATTTCTTTATTAAAATTACTAAAGATATTAATAACTCTATTTTAACTCTAATTACCTCTATATAGCTACTAAAAGCCTTAATAGTATCTATTTCTCCCACCTATTAGAGCCCTATTAATAACTCTGAATCTACTAAACCTATATATAGACTTACTCTAGTTCTAAACTCTAATCCCTTTTAGAGTATTTAAAATACCTCTTAAGCCTATTTTAAGTAAAATTAGAACTCCCCTTTATATATCTAAATAATACTATCTAAGAAAGAACCTTTCTTATACTAACTTTTAGATCTTATAAAGTTTTATAATAATAAAGATCTTAAGTATAGTAGTGGTAAGATAGATATTTTAGAGTTTAAATTACTTATTTTTAAAGACTATTATACTAAAGCTAGTATTTCCCTATAATACTATGCTAAGGCTTTCTCCCTGATATTAAAGGGTAACTAATACGTTAAAGGGATTTAACCCCTTAAGTATATAGATAGGCTTAAATATGCTTAATACGTTTAAGCTCCTTAACACACTTAACGCGTTTAACACGCTTAATATATTAAATGCAATAAACGTAATAAAGGCTCCTAGAGCATTTATTACCTTTAAGGAGAGATCCTTTATTTATTTATATTATATTTTCACCTAATAATATATTTATCTAAGTAAGCTATATTAAATAGTAGTATAACCTTAATAGTTACTTATTACCCTTAATCTAAGAAAGATAGTTAACCCTATATTAATAGTTAACTCTATTAAGTTTAAGCAGGCTCTATCTTATAGTTAACCTTATAAGATAGTATAGTAATAAGACTACCCCTAAACTCTTCTTTTAATTAGAAATATCTTATAGAGATATTAAACCTCCTATATATAAAAAGATATCTTACCTATTATCACTTAATTATAATATTAAGGAAGCACTTAACTCTAACCTCTCTAAGCCTATTAACTATATAGTAATTACTAATTTTATAGTAGTAGTAAAAGGATATCTAGAAAAGTTTTATATAACTCTAATACTAATAGAGCATATACTACTTAGATTAGTAACTAAGATAACTATTACTATAATAGCTAAAGAAAACTATATATACTATCTATTAAATAGATATAGCTACCTCTATTATATATTCCTTTAAAGGAATATATATATAACTACTTAATAATTTTAGAGAAAAGTTACTAAAGCATAGATAAATAATCTATAGTTATTTACTAATATAGTATAGTAATAGTATTACCTTAATACTCTATATTATAATTATTATATTAAACTTAAATATACTAAGAGATATAAACTAGACCTTATATTACTCTTTAGAGAGAATAGAAAGATAAGAGGCTATAAGACCCTAAAAACTAGTATTATAGAGAATATAGAAAACACAGAACTATAAGTAGAAAGTAATATTATATTCTAAACTTAGAGTTTTCTAGTAGTTTCTTTAACTCTAAAAGAGCATTATTAGTTTAGATAAAGCTTTTTAAATATCTTAGTACTCCTATTTCTAGACTTAACCTTAAAAAGATATAAAACTTTAACCTTATAAAGGAGTAGATTATCTACTCTAAAGCTAATAACTAAACTCTTTCTATTAATACTTAATAATATTAAAAACTCTATAGTAAATATAAATTATTTAGCTAAAAAACCTCTTAATTCTAAGATAGCTAAATCCCCTATACTAAGTAATAACTAAAGCTATTATAGCTAGCCTAGTAGATAATAGTTCTAACTAGGTCTATTAGTATAATAGTTTCTACTAGAAATATTAGTATTACTAAAAGAAATAAAACTAGTCTTACTAAAAGGTAAAGAAATAGTCTTACTTAAAGGAAAAGAACCTATTAAGGAGGAAATAACTAAAGTAGAACCCTCTAATAATAAAAAGCCTAAAGGTTCTCTATAGAACTAAAAGTAGCTAGTAGCACTTATAGATAATCTAGGTAATAATAGTAATAATAGTAATTCTAATAATAAAAAGAGCTAAAAGAATAAGCCTAGAGGTAATAATAGTAAAGACCTATAACTATTAAGTAAGCTATAAGGGATAAGCAATTTTAGTAAAATCTCAGATAGAATTAGTATTAACTAAAACTTTCTCTCACTTCTTATTACTACTAATAAAAATAGCTTAGTATAAGTAATATCTGGAGTCTAAAATAGCAAATTAAAATAATCTATACTATAGTTTAAGACTAATATAATTAGCTTATTTAACCCCCTACTATATAATAATAAAGTAGATAATATATATATTAATAGCAGCTCTAAGATAGTTTACTAGAATATTTACTACTTTATTAATACTATTAATAGCTATATAGAATCTAATAATAGTAACCTAGTAATAGCAGCACTTAACCTCTACTATACCATACTATAGTATATATTAGATTAGTACTATATAGATCTAATATAGAAAGAGAAAGCTAATTTTAGAAATCTATTATATAAACTATTATACTAGAAAGAATTACTCCTTAAATACTTCTATCTCCTATATAAGATTATAAAATCCTACCTAGTAAGGAAATAGTATATCTTATATAATATATATAAATACTAAAATATCTAATACTAGATAATAAAAATTACTTACCTTTATAAAGATACTAAGAAAACTAAATAGAAAATACTATTAATTATATATAATAAGATAGATATAGAGCTTATAATTAGAATTCCCTAACTAGATAGAAATATAAACTATAATATATTTATTATAAATCTCTAAAAGATAGTATCTAGTTAGTATAAGATAGTTACTAAGAGATTATAGTACTTATTAGTCTAACCCCTAACTAAACTATCTTAAACTAGAACTATAAAAATATATACTATATAAGGAAAACCTCTAAGAAATATCTCCTTATCTAGTTACTACTCCTATTATCCTAGATTTATAAAAGCTAGGCTATTATTATTTACTCTCCTAAAACCTATATAATAAACTATAAATATTTCTATAAAACTAATATCTTTATATACTAGACTAAGCCTATTATAGAAAGATATTTATTTTAATTAGTAATAAAATCCAGAAAGAATATAAGATTAATATAATTAACACACTTAATATAACTAATATCTATAATAACCTAGTAAGGCTATAATATATAATACTAATATAGCTAATACTAACCTATAGGAATAAAATCCTATATCTTCCTCTAAAAAAGACTTTAATTATATTTAGTATTATAAAGCTAATAACTTTATAAATAAAGAGGAATCTATTATTAGCATAAATAATAAGAATAATAAGTAGAATTAAAAAGACTATACTAAGCAAATTAATATAGCTATATAACCTTTATAGTATAGCCTATAAACCCTAAAATACCTTCTCTAATATAAGGATAAGTACCTAGTATTTAATACTAATATATTCTAAAACTTACTCCTTAAAGATCTAGGAGTTTGCTTATATAATATCTATCTCTATTAGTTTAAACTATACCCAGACTTTAATAGAATCTTTACTTATTAAACCTTATCCTCTTCCTAGTCTAATATAATAATTCTAAGCCCTATTAAGCTATAGCAGTATACTAGTATATACTTATACTAATATATATATACTAAGATTATTATTTATAGTTATTATAATAGATAACTTATTATTATATATATTAATATAGGAGCAGACTGTTCTATTATTAGCAAAGTATACCTCTACTAATTCTATATTCTTATAAGATATTTAAAGGTCTTTAAGCTCTAAGATATAGGAAGCTTAAAAATAATTACTTAGATAACCTTTACTATTCTTATATATAGCTAATACTTAAATAGCAAAATAGTAATAGTAGAACTTTATATAGATACTTAGCTTATACTATATTTTAATACTAGTCTACTAATAGGCTAAGATTTTAATATCCTAAATAGAGTTAATATCTTAAACTTAGAATTATATATTTAAATTACCTTATATAATAATCTTTAAATCCTATTATAGATCTACTTAAAGATTCTTACTAAAGTATATAATATATATACTTTAAGAAATATAACTATTATACTTTATAATTATTTAATAATTTAAGTTAATATATTAAAGAGAGTAAAATAGAATCTCTTTTATTTAGCTTAAAGTATAAAGGGTATATATTTATATATATAGATATATTTCCTTTAGTTCTAGTAGTTAATAATACTTCTTACCCCTTAAAAATAAAATATAAAATAAAGCTAGAAACCTTATCTCTATTTAAAGCTAATAGATATTTTAAAATATAATTATATAACTACTTATAATTAGTATTCTTACTATCTTTAAAAAGATAGCTAACTTACTACTCTATATTTAACCTTATAGATTAGAAACTATTAATCTTAGTCTAACTTTTTAAAGAAATACTAAATAAAAGAATCTATCTTACTAAACTAATAAAATTATAATTACCTTTAGTCTAAGAAGTAATAAAAGATAACCCTATACTAAAATAGGCTAATATTTATAAAGGGAATATTAACCTTAATAGTAAGATTAAAATAATAAAACTAAAAAGCTTACTAACTATTATTACTAAGAAAGGTATTTATATCTATAACTAAGATAATAATACTATTTAATACCTTAAGGAGGTTATATTCTATTACCTAACTATTTAGAAAGATTAGAGTCTAATTAACCTCCTAGAAGACTAATATTTAAAGGTTAAACTTATTAATAGATAGTAAAATATAAATATTAATTAATATCTTTACCTAGTTAGTAAAAAAGATAAAAGGCTAATAGATAAAACCCTTAATAAGCTATATACTTAATACTAAATAGAATAGAGTAAATTAGAGCTAACTCTCCTTAAAATCCCTATTTTTATTATATAGTAAATTATTAATAGTAAATAGAAGAGCTATATAGTTATAAACTTATAAGTATTAAATAAGGCTACTATCTTTAATATATACTCTATACCACTTTAATAAGATATTATTAAGTAACTTTAGAGTAAGCTATAGATTACTATTATTAATACTTAATTATTCTTTTACTAATTTCTTATAAAAAGGAAATACTAAGACTACTTTACTATTATTAGTTATAGAGAATAAGAATAATCTAAGATAGTATTAATAGGCTTCTATAACTTCCTAGTATATATCTAATATATAATAGATAACTTATTATAGCTATATAAGGAATTTACTTATATATTTATTAATAATATTATTATTACCTTAAAGAACCTTAAAAGCTATCTAAAACACCTAGATATTATACTAAAGTTATTTACTACTATTAGTTTGTCTCTATTTACTAAGAAATCCTTTATAGGATACTCCTCTATTAAACTTCTTAGCTTTATTATTAATACCTTTAGCCTTTTAAATATATAAAACTAGACTAATACTATTTATAAAATTAAATATCTATATAACTTATAGTAACTAGAATATTAAATTAGAGTAACTAGCTTTCTCTAATATATTATCTCTTATTATAATAGCTAAATTAAACTATTATAATAGAAAAAGATAACTTTACTAGTAGATATATAAGTATAGAATAAAGATAAAGGAGTATTAAGAAAAATCTTCTATTAATAAATATACTTTAAACTATTCCCTAAAAAAGTAGCTAGCTTTAATAATATTAAAGAAGTATTAATAGTAGATAATATATTATTTTATTATAACCCTGATAAATAATTATTTCTTTAGCTTAACTTATTAAAGGAATATAGATACTTAGCACTTATCTTCTAACTTGCTAATAGTATTAAATAGAAGCTATATAACTCTATTAAAAGAATAAGTATTCTACTAATTACCTATATTAGTAAGGCACTTAACTAGGCTAAATAAAAATACTAGCTAATAGAGCTTAAAGTTACTTACCTTATATAGGCTATAAAGAAGTGTTAACTATTAATTTAATTATTATAAAAAGACCTAACTATTATTCTCATAGATTACTTAGCAATATATAATATTATTAAATAAACCTCTTTATAGTTAGAAGATAAAATATAATTAAATCTATAACTTACTCTATTATCTAAATACCTTAGTTAATTCTCACTTTTATATTACTATATTCTAAGTATATTAAATATTATTATAGATACCTTATTCTAACTTCTAACTACTAAAATACCTATAGAGAATATTAGAGAACTTAATAAGATAGAAGATAATATACTAATAGAAGTTAACTTTATAATAGAAGTAATACTAGATAATAAATTTAAAATATTACTTATCTAATTCTATCTATATTCTAAATTATAAAAAAGAGCATATAAGATACTTACTAATAAGACTAATAATACTAAATTAGACTTTATACTTTATAATAGACTGCTTTACTATATTAATTACTATACTAGAAAATAAAGGCTTTATATACTAAAAGAACTAGCTACTTCTCTTATTAAAGAAGCTTATAATAATTACTATTATTTTAGTAAAACCTAAATATAGAAAGCTCTTAATAAGCACTTTTATATTCCACACCTTTAATAATAAGTAATAAGCTATATCACTAACTACCCCTATTATAGTATATTAAATATAAATAGATAATTACTACTAGGTATAATATAGCTAATCTTAATACTAGTAATTTCCTTTTATACTATTATAATAAACTTTATTATTAGACTCCTAGAAATCTTATTATAGTACTCTAGATATAAATAAGAAAACTACTCTCTACTTAATATAGTGTTATATATATAGGCATAGGGTAAGTGGAAGGAAGTTATCTATTATAGCAGAAAAGGAGTAGCTACGGGTAAGGGTCTATATATAGAGCCTTATATAGTGGGTGCAGCGCTTAGAGGATAGCGCTAGTAGCACTAAGAGCTCTAGAGGAGGTCTGGGCTATATAACACACCCTCCTAGAAATAGCAGAGCAGGCTAGTAGAGTGGTCTCTGCAAAGCTAGTTTTAAATAGAAAAGAAGCTATCTATAATAGGGTGTGCATAATACTTATAGTGTATAGTAAGATATTAGCAATATAATAGAAGGCTGCCTCTAGTTATTATTAAAGAGGCTTATTAGGCATATAAGCCCAGCAAATATATATTATACCAGCCTATAGGTATAGTCTTTAACAGCATAATATGCTCGGGAAAACATACTATCCCACAGGTATAGTCTTCAGCGCTGCAGCACCGGCATATGGGTTGATCGTATAACAAAGGAAAAATCGAGCATAACAGAGGGGGTTATAGCGCGCGCAGCGCGGCATAGCGGGTGCGGCGCAGCGCAGCGAAGCGGGTGCGGCTCGGCGCAGCAAAGCAGGCACAGCGGGCGCAGCGTGGCGTAGCAGACGTGGCGCAGCGAGTGCAGCACAGCAAAGCAGGTGTGGCGCAGCGCAGCAAAGCGGGTGCAGCCCGGCGCAGCAAAGCGGGCGTGGCGCGGCGTAGCGAAGCGTACAGGGGCCCCCTGTCAGTAGGGTTTAGACCCTCAGCTGGGCGCACACAGGCGTATTGCAGCGTATAAGTCGGCATAACGCAGCGCGTAAATCGGCGTAACGCAGCGGGCGCGCAAGTCGGCGTAACGCAGCAGGCACGCGAGAAGAGTAGAGGTAACAAGCGTGTAAGATCAACTCTCCTGCGCCCACAGCAGGTAACAGTCAGGGGTAAACCGGGTAGTCAGCAGAGCTAGGCTCATAACTATCACACGTATAGGTGCAGGGCAAGTAGAAGGAAGTCGTCTATTGCAGCAGAAAAGGAGTGGCTACAGGCAAGGATCTATATATAGAGCCTTGCGCAGTGGGTGCAGCGCTCGGAGAACGGCGCCGGTAGCGCCGAGAGCTCCGGAGGAGGTCTGGGCTATGCGACATATAGTCTTAACTATTAATAATAAATTCTTAAAGGCTACCCTCCTAATTCTAGGGTATTTAATATATATAGCAGAAATTTAGAGCGAGCTCCTCCTTTATAAACTTTAAAGAGGAAATTAGGAAATTCTAAAAGCAATTATATTAGACTATAACTAGAAGTTCCTCTTAAAATTCTAGATATCCTTATAGATAGAGCTAAACACTAAATTAAAATTTTTAGCTATATATTATATATAAATAGATAGAATATTAGAATATAAGAACTAAACTATTAAACTAGTAATTTATTATTTTATTAATATCTTAGAAGAAAACTAGGCTAAAATGCTTCCCAGCTTATAATATAACCTTAATAATATATACTTTTAGGTTATTAGATATTTACTAAACTAACTCCTTTATAGACTTAATACTAATAATATATTAAATATACTAGAAGACTTAAACCTAGAAATAAACTATAAAGTCTTCTAAAAGAAAGCTAAAATCTTAATTATAGTAGCCTAGCTATATATAAAAGAATAATATAATAAGAAGTATTACTTTATTATATTTTAACCTGGAAATTAGATATACCTTAAACTAGATTTAGATTACTACCTTTTAGGATAACTAAATATAAAGTATAGCTATTAATAAATTCCCTTTAAGGTCCTTAAATAAGTTAGGAAACTAGCCTATTAACTAGATATCCTACTAAATATAAATATCTACCTAGTAATATTAGTTATCTAACTAATACTAGCACTAGCCCTTAAAACTAACCTATTTAACTAATAAAATAACTATAAAGAACTAGTTAATATTAAAGAAGATAATAAAACCTACTAGCTAGAAGCATATAAATATTATAAGATTAAAAATATCCTAAAAAAGAGAATATTAGTCTAAGAAAAGATCTAATATCTTATTAAATAGAAGGGATATCTACTAACTTATATAGTCTAGATAGATAAAGATACTATAAATATAGATAAACTAATAAAAGCCTTTAAGAATAAAGATTAAAAAATAAAAAGGCTATAATAATAAGTATAAGCTTAAAGACTAGCTTAAATAAGTAAAGAATAAGTACTTAAGTCTAGTAAAAGATAGAAATAAGTAAAATATCTAAGAGAAAGACTATAAAAGACTATAATATAAGATAAAGGGTAATAAGGAAACTAATATAAATAATAGCTATAATAGTCTTAATATCTCAAATAAGTTATTTAGCCTAGAGATATTATATAGCTAGAACCTTAGTATTAAATAGCACCTTATCTATAATTATCCCCTTTATAGTACCTATTCTAATAAATATACTTATAGCAGTAACTACCTTAAAAACCTTTATAACTATAGCAGCTACCCTTACTTACTAGCTATCCTCTACTTATTTCCTTTAACTAATAAGAAAAATCAGTAGCCTTTTTATATATATAAAATAATAATATATTATCTAGTAACCTATATAGTTATTACTATTCTCCCCCTTAACCTAGTATTAAGAAAATTTTTTATATATATACCTTCTTTACCCTCTATATCACCTATTAACACCTTTATTAACATAAAGGCCTCTCTTATATTAATATATTTATTGCTAACTATCCTATTATCCCTTTATTATATCTATCCCTATTACTCCCTTATTATACCTATTATATCTAAGATATTTATTATCTAAAGTATATATTCTATACCTTTAGAACTATTACTATAATATATACCCAGTTACCACTTTAATACTACTAGTTAATATACTAAACATAGTATATCTAAGGTTAACTTTATTACTCTTAATAGTATCTAATACTACCTTCCTAGTAGACCTATTCCTGCTAATAAGCCTAGCTACTATATTACTAACCTCTAAGCTTATAAATATACCTTAAACATTAAGTATAAAAAGCATAGTAACTATAAGAATATCTTAAAAACACTATATATCCTTTACCCTTGAATAAACACTTACCTTATTCCTCACCTATAACTAACTAATACTAGTATATTTTATTATAATTTTCCTAATCTAATAAGTGCTAATAATCAGCTAAATATTAACTAAGATCTATAAAACTCATAATACTATAATTCTGCTTATATTACTAGCACTAATAGCCTAAGCACTCCAGCTAACCTTAAAACTAACTCTAAGTCACTTAGTAAGAATAGCAGCAATAAAAGTAAAGAGAGCAAAGATAGTATTAAACATATTAAGCCTAATTAACACCTTAAATATAATTAATCTATTATTATTAATACTATAGCTAGAAGTAACAGATCTAATACTAAGATAACCCCTATTTCTAAGAATAAGGCTATAGCCTTAGCTATATCTAATATAGTTAATATCCCTATCTAGCCTAAGCAGAACACTATAGTTATTAATATAATATATATCTATAATAAGCAAGTAGATATAATTACTAAGTTACTCTAAAGTATATAAGTTACCTATAACACCTTAATTAAGGTATATAATATTAATAATAAGGAGGATACTATTAAAGCACTTAATATTATTAGTATATATATTACCTATACTATAGATAAGTTTAAGGTTATTACTATAACTATGCCTTATACTCTAGTCTATAAAAATCTAGGCCTCCTAGACCCTAACTAATTCCTTACACTAAAGACTTAGACTTCTAATAAGCATAATATATCTATTACAGGTCTTAACTAGAGTAATACCCACACCACAGCCACTATAGCTAATATATTTAATACCTTTAACACACCTACTATATATACTATACCCAGCTTATTTATAGCTCCTAGCTTCTTAGCTACTCTAATTATTATTAACAGTCCTTATACTAACTCCCTAAAGAGGGTTATTATCACTAACTAAGCTGCTATAGCCTAGGCTACTAGATTCTACTAGCTTGCCTGCTCCTATACTAGCTTTATAACTATATAGAGCCCTATTACTACTTCCCTAGTATATATTATAGTTACTAATATCACTAAGCTAGTAATCACCTAAAACCATAAGTACTATAAGATCTATACCTTAATTTAGACTAGATATACTATTATTAGTCTATTTATATATATTAACACCCTTAAAGTATTTATTATTAAATATATTAAGGGTAACCCAGAATTTAGCACTACCTCTATATTCTTTATTATAAAGAATATACTTTATTATAACTTCCCTAGTACCTATACTAAGAGTAATAGTTATATCTTATAGACTATAATTAATAGTAATAACCTTACTACTATTAACACCCTTATTAATATTAAATCCAGTAAAAATAAAGAAGTATTAGATTATTAGTATAAGGATATTAATAGTATCTAAGCTATCTATAACTATATTATTACCCTCACAGTATCTATTACTATTATTAAAAAGCAGGGTAATATAGAGAGCTTCTTAAAGATTAATAATACTACCTACTAGATATATATTAACTACCTTTAAGAGGATAAAGCACTTATAACTGCCTATTAGGTACATATTAGCTAGCTCCTTATAGCTAAGAATAATAATAATAATAATATTAAGGAGAAGTATATTAATATACTCTAACTTAATAAGCCCACTTCTTCTACTAACCTAACCTAAGTGCAGTTATAAAAGCAAACACCCTTATAATATTTACTCCTAGTATAAAATAACTATAAGTTTAATCAGACAGAATATAGAAATAAAAGGGTTTAGGTAGAGAACTAATAACAAAGCACTATAGTTAGTATATTATATATTAACAGCAATCTAGGCATAAATATCAGTTTATATACTATATCACAGATAATATAATTTTTTTATTATACAGGCAATTAATATATTAAAGGGATTTAACCCCTTAAGTATATAGATAGGCTTAAATATACTTAACATATTTAAGCTCCTTAACACACTTAACATATTTAACACACTTAACACATTAAACACAATAAACATAATAAAGGCTCCTAGAGCATTTATCGCCTTTAAGGAGAGATCCTTTATTTATTTATATTATATTTTCACCTAATAATACGTTCACCCAAGTAAGCTATATCAGTAACACTTAGTAGTACTACTTTTATTATATTATAAACTAAATCCCCTAACCTCTATATACTAAGATTATTAAATAATTAAAGGATTACTTTAAAACTAAAGAGTTTTATATTATTAATAAGGAACTATAGGATAATACTATATTACCTAACCTTATATATAAGAATCCTGGAAAATCTATTACTAGAAACCTTAAAATTCTATTTAATACTCTCTTTATTATTAGATCTATACTTAGCAGAGAGTATAATACTAGTAATACCCTTCTATAATATAAGATTTATAATACCTGCTAGGAAGTTTATAAGTATAAACTAGCTCTCTATAAACACCTTATAAACCTTTAAGACCTATATAATACCCTCTATTTATCTATTAGCACTACTTTCCACTTTAATTAAAGTCTTATTATCTAATTTATAGCCTCTAAAGACTTTAATAAGTTTAATATAATATATATAGATTAATATTTCTAGAACAGTAACTAATAGTGCAATTTTCACTAAAACCGCTCTAATTATAGTAAAATTTGCTAAAACTAGCTAAACTAATAAAAACCTCTCCTATACTATTAGTTAATATATAATAACTGCTAAAACAGCTTTAAATACTACTAGATTTATTATAAGCCTAATTATTATTTATAGAAGCACTTAGCTAATAAATATATCCGAGAGTTTAATAAGTTTAAGTCTAAGTACTCTTAAAACCTAACTAAGAATAACTTTAATACCTTTCTGCTTAATTTTAAAGGTAATAATAATAATTAAGACCCCCCTATTACTAATTTAGATACTAATAGTAATACTAAATAGTATTTATAGAATTACTATTAAGATATTAAGTTTTAGCCTAGTTTACTCTATAAATTTACTACTTATATTACTAATACTATATTTATAGTTAATAGTAATAAGTTAACTAATTTGCTACTAAACTAAGCTGCCTTTTATATAGTTATAGGCTTTAATTCTACTACTAATTCTATATCTCTTTTACCCCTAATATAGCTTATTTTGCCTAAAACCTCTACCCCTATATAGCTATTTATACTTAATAGCAGATACTCTGAGAAAGTTTTCTAGAATATTATACTAGATTTAGATACTGCTAGAGTCTCTACTACTAGCTAATAGTAAGTTACTGCTTTATAATATTCTTAACTCTTAATTAAGATAAATAAAGCTAATACTAGCTAAGTAAGAGTATGTTTTAGTAATAAACCTTATAAGAACTTATTTAGCACTATTATAGTTAATACTATATTTAGTTAAATAGTATTTTATATTATACCCTCTAATACCCCTTTTCTCCTCTACTTAAATAATATAGGTTATTTAAATATCTATTTTAATAACCTCTATAATTATTTGCTATAGGGCAAAACTATTACTCCTATTATTTATAAATAGAATTATACCTAGCTTTTTCTTAATAATAAGGAGATTTTTATTTAAGCTAGCTATCTAATAGATACTAAACTTTAATACCTCTACTACTAATTTAGCTACTCTTCTATTACTAAGTTAGCTACTCTTTTCTACTATACTAGTTATTCTATTTAAACTATAGCAATTAAGTAGCTAACTAAGATCTACTAATACTACTAATTAAATACTAGAGTGCCCTAATACTTTAAATTCTCACTAAAAGATAATTATAACTTTAATTATAAGATTATCTATAATATTATATACTTTAAGGGTAAAGTAACCCTATATATTATTAATACTACTACTAGCTTTAATACTGCTCACTTTTTACCTAATCTCTTAGCAAAAACTACCTAGAAAACCCTCTATTTCTGCTAGATTTATATCTACTAAGAACTATCTAATTATATTATTATAAATACTAGTTTAAACTTTGCTACTAAAACCTTTAAAAATAACACTAAATCTATAGCTATTATAGTTAAAGTTATATCTATTAAAGCTTACTATTATATTAGTAAGACTAAATAATACTATAAACCTCTTTAATATACTTATACTATTATTTAATAGGAAGTTTTCTATACTAAGCCTAATCTTACCCTCTAAATAGCAGTTAAAGCTATTAATAATACTATTAGCTCTAATAGTCTTATCTCTACCCTTCTTATCTTTAATACTTACCTATATACTAGTAATAACCTAATACCCTCACTAGATATTATAGCTAGAGCTAAAGCAATCTATACTATTATAAATCATTTATATAAAGAGACTGCTAAATATAAAATTACTAATATATTAGATATCTATAATAGTCTAAGTATAGATAAAGTTACCTGCCTCCTACTATAATTATTAGTATAAGTTTACTATAAAAAAGATAAATAGCAGAGTTTCTACTATTTAATTACTATTTTAGATAAAATAGTTACTATTTAGCTTTCCTATAGCTTCTAAGACTTTTCCTCTACTACTATTAGACCTTTCTATAATAACTCTAATAATTCTAGTAACTCTAACCTTGCTAATACTAACTCCTAACTAATAGCTGCTTCTCCTATAAGTACTCTTCTAGCCTCTCTCCCACTCTAGTATAGAGGATAACCCTAAAAAAACCCTACTATTACTAACCTCTCCTATATTTTTAAGTAAGAAATTAATAACCTATTAATCTTTTTATTAATAAAGGAGAAAGCAAATTAGAAACTCTACTTTACTCTATATAAGTCTAGTAAACTTACTACTAATAGCCCTCCTTTTTAGAAATTCTATAAGAAGGAGATTAATACCCTCTTTAAGTGTAAAGTCTTTAATTTTAAGATCTATAACCTATCTAAGTAATATAGATATCTCTTTTAATCCTATATAGTTAATAAGATTAAAAATAAGACTACCACTCTATTTAAGAAGTCCTGCTTTATTATTTATAGTATAAATAATACTAATAAGTATAGTATTTTAACCTAATTATTAATAATCTAATACTATAGCATTTAACTTCTATTAGCTATTATACTATCTCTTAGCTCTAATTATTTAATTTAAATCAGAGATATTATCTAAGTATATATTTAGTTATAAACTACTCTTATATAAGATATTTATACCTACTTACCTAACTAAATCTATAATCTCTACTCTCTTAGTACTATTATAAAGATTATTAAACTCTTATATAGTATTACTAAAGCTAGTATATATTAGTAGGCTACCTATAATACCTATTATTATAATAAGTTACAGATAACTAGTTCCGCTTTTAACTCTTACTTCCTTATTACTAATAATACTAGCCTATACTTTGCTATTATTAGTATATAAATAGATAATACTATTAGACTTTTAACTGCCTCTTTTTTAACTCTTAAAAAAGAAGAGCTCTAAAAGGCTAAATTTATAGCTAAAAATAAGGAGAAACTTACTACTACTACTCTAGTTACCTTTAATAGTAGAATAATCTCCCTGTTACCTACTAGAGCAGTTATTCTATACTAGAAGAGTTAAGGTACTAAGATTAACCTAGTATAAAAGGCTTAGAATATTATAAAGGTACTAGCAAAGTAATAGTATATTAAATAATATATTAGAGGGGCTTATATAGCCTTAATTTGCTAACTAGAGGCTTATTTTAACCTATTAACTACTACCTAATACTAGGATCCCACTAATAAGAATATTATAATCCTTAATAAGTGCCTCTAGTAGCTAAAGGATAACCTTAATTATAGCCTAACCTTTATTATACTATTACTACCCACTACTAAATTATTTATATTTATAGATAGATTATTTGCTAATAACTAGAACCTTATATTATAGTTAGGCTATATTATTATACTAGCTAATAAAATAATAAATAATACTACTTTTACAATCTATAGTAATATTATCTATTATAGCTCTATAAAGTATAAATAGGTTATTTGCAGCATATTAGTCTCAGAGATCTATACTATAGTTACTAGTACTAACCTAGCCTTTATAATCACCTTAATACTATACTAAGTTACCACTAAGCTAGGTATTACTAACTCTATACCTACTATAATATATATAGACTTATACTTACTATATAAGTGCTTAGTGAAGCTAGATATTATAAAGGAAAAACACCTTATAATTAATATTATAGCTCTCTGTTAGTTATATAAGTATTATAAGCTCTCTGAGATCTAATAGGTAAATAGTAAAGATAACCCAGCTAATACTATAATAAAAGCAAAGCCTAACAGGGCTCTATACTGCCTTATTAATAATAATACTCTCATAATCTGAATAGAGGGATAAGAATATATATAGTAGAGGGAATATTAGAATAATAGCTAATTTAAGCTATTTGCACTATTTGCACTATTTACACTATTTGCACTATTTACACTATTTAGAGCCAGTTTTAGGCTATTTAAAAAGGATTTAGGCAATTAGCTAAACTGGCCGTTTTTTGCTTAAAATAGGTGTTATTAATAATATCTAACTTATTATTTAATTTATATATTTAGATAGGCCTATTAGGTAAGTGCTAGTATAAAAGAAAAAGACTACTAGTATAGGAATAATTGCCTATATTGCCTAGTAGGTTAGATCCTAGCCTCTACTAGGATTCACAGCCTGGTACTAGAATAACTATAATCCAGTTAGGTGAGCAGTTATATAACCTCTAATATTATATAACCTGCCTCTATTAACTATCTATATTATTCCTTTATACTAACTACTCTCTAGATATCTCTCTTCTTAATATATATATCTTAAACTAATATTATACTCTATCTAACTCCTCTCTTTACTATACTAGTATTTTAGGAAACTAATACTATATATATTTAATACTTATTAACTCCCTTTTTATACTTATTCTATTAATTATTAAACCCTTTATTAAGTTATCTCTTCTTTAACTTACTTTAAGGTTAAGAAGTCTTTACTAAATAGATTAGAAAGTTAGTTATTATTAGTCTAAAAGCTCTACTCTTTATAATATATAACTTTAAGGCTATAGTATTAACTATTTCTAGAACTTTACTTTATATACTTTTAATAAGATTATTAAGCTTTAAAGTTCTATTATTAGCCTCCTTTCTATAAGTTAACTTATATATTATAATCTATAAAGAGAGAGGGGTTTAGTAAGTAGTATAGATAAAGTTATTAAACTATTCTAACTTCTTATTACTTTTTACTATATTAACTACTCTTAGTTTAGATATAGCTAACTTATACTTATTAATCTACTTAATAGTAAACTTCTAAGTTATAATTTTTCCTTTATAAGAAACTTAAAGAACTTCTATATAGACTACTCTTACTATTTTAAATTACTAGGTATTATTAATTCTAGCTTTTACTTTTAAATAGATAATAATAATTATAATAGAGTTTTAAGGTATAAAGCAGGTTAATTAGTACTTAGAGTTAACTATCTCTTAAATATAGTCTTTAAATTAAACTATAATCTTATATAAGTTCTTAATATTTTTTATCTTATTCTTATATATTAATAGCTATATTATATATATATATTAGTCTTATCCTATTAAGTTATTAAAAGACTATACTAGCTTAGATTCTATTAGTATTACTTATTCTAATTTTAGCTAAGCTATACTAGATATTAAAATAGATAATTCTCCTATTTTAGTATTCTAAGTATTAGCTACTAGGAAGTTAGCTTTCTAGAAGTAGTTTTAGAGCTTTAGCTTTCTTAGAATAGTATTTAGAATAGTATTAAGATCCTACTTCTCTATATCTTCTAGGTTAATATACTTCTATAATTCTATTACCTAGAGTTTATACTAGGTTTAATTCTACTATAGAAGCTAATTATCTAGACTATTAAGTATAAATAAGGAGCTAGAAGCTATAATAGTACTAGTAGCAGAGTGTTTACTATAAACTTATATATTAATAATATAGGAGTAAATTTAATACTATAGATTTATCTAAATAGCTTTAATTAGTATTATATATAATAATTAGACTATTAATTATTAAATTATATAATATAGAGTATAGAATAATAATATATTAAGTATATAGCTATCTAGAAATCTCTATATATAGACTTATATATTATTTATGCCTAAAAGTGGCTAATATCTATGTCATACTATTATGCTATAGTTGCTACTGCTTTTATGCACACTTAGCGCGTCACTGCATACACTAAGGGTGTTATGACCACAGGTGGCGTGTCAGATTATAGGGTCCGGAATGCGCAGTGCAAGTTGGGCGCAACGTTAGTCCGGCTCCGCGTGCGGGCCCAAAGCGGCCCAGGCGCGCTAACTGCGACCAGGGTGCGCACAGGAAAAAGGGGTTAGGATATGCCTAAATAAGGGTAAATATAGAGAATAATATATATACTATAGTATTATAAATATATATATAATTATACCTAATTTAATAATTAATAGTCTAATATATGCTATATTACTATAAATACTACTCTAAAACCTTAATTATAAGATAATAACTACTATAACTGCCTTTTAGCTATATAGATATAGTAACTAGATCTTCTAAATTAACCTCCTATATATAAAGGTATTTAGCCTTAAGCTATAGGATAGCATTAACCTATATACTGCTATTCTAAATATAGATAGTATACTCTAAAGCTGCTTTAGAGGTGAGGTTATAGAGCTAACTATTCTAGATATCTCTAACTACCTTATAAGTAGTATAGCAAATAGTATAGCAGTTATACTACTAAGTAATAATATAACTACTATATATACTAATATAATTATAGACCTATCTAAGATAAATTATAAGCTATACTAGACTTACTAAGCAGACTATATATTTAGAGATAAGTATTATAAAGTATATAAGAAGCAATAATATATACTCTAAGACTAGATCTATAATAATATCCACCTAGATCTCCTATACCTATACTATACTATAAATAAGAGTATTAACTACTAGATATATATACTCTATAAGAGTGTTAGTATTAATATTTATAAGTATAAGGCTGCAGCTAGAAGTAGTTATACTATAACCCTGAACCTCCTAGTATATAAGAAGCTACTTATAAAGTGTAATATAGAGAAATAGCTTATAAAGTAGGAGAAGGCTATTACTAAAGTATAGGCTAGTAGCTTTTTATAAGTAAAGGAGCCTAACTAGTAGTTTATAGATATTATAATAGCTCTTAGTAATAGCAGTTTAGATACCTAGATCTATATATACTAAATAATAGTATAATTATATATAAATACTAGCTCTCTCACTATAGAAGATATACTAAAAGATATCTAAGTTACCCTTAATATATTTAAAATAGCTAACCTATATACTAAAACAGGCTAAGAAGTATTTAGCCCTATTATACTAGGAGATAATAAGAATACTATATCTGAGAATAACTTAGAAGCATCTAAGAAGCAAAAACCTGCTATATACTAAGTATATAGAGGAGGGTAACCTATAGCACCTAAAAGCTATAAGAGGATATCTATAACTATATAAATAACTAATAAAAAGAGCCTCTATCTAGCCTGCTATAGCTACTATCTCTTAGCTAAGTGCTAGATTATATTTAAAGAACTATACCTAGAGTGCTTTTAGAGAAGCAAATCCCT
>JAVHLV010000585.1:0-25223 GCA_036785495.1 Colletotrichum neosansevieriae
ATTATTAATACTGTAATATACTGTGTTATATTATATAGTATATTATTAAGTATTATTATTTATTATATATTTTATAGGTCTTATATATTAAGGGTTTTTGAGATATTTAAATAATATCTTATATAACCTACTACTTTAACCTCTTATTTATAATAATAATAGTAATAACCTATTAGTTAGTAATAAGCTCTAACTACCTATTATAAAAGAGTAGGAAAAAGCTCTTAATAACTTACTGAAGTATTTTATAATAATCTTATTATCTAAGTTATAATTATATTGAGATTATATTAATTATATAACTTTATAGCTTCATCCTATTTATTCTAAGATATTTAGAATATTATAGATTTACTTTTAGTAATAACTACCTAATTTAGTTTATTCATAGTTACTTAAACTAAACTCTTTAAGTTTAAGTTACTAACTCTACCTATTTTCTACTTTTATCTTCTTTTCTCTCTACTTTACTTTCCTTATTTTAAATAACCTCTTATTCTTATTATAACTCTCTTATCTTTATACCTTAATAACTTTCTCTCTATAATTACTACTTTTAAGATATTTTTATCTCCTTACCTAAAACCTTATATTAATTATATTTAAGATATAGTAAATAGTAAAAAAGCTTTTAGCTAGTAGTTACTTTATTAATAATAAAGGTTTAGTAAATCTATCTTAATTAACTTTATAGTTAGTAATATCTATCTTTCTAGAGTAAAAAGATATATACTAAGTTTGTATTAAAAACTACCTAGATTAGTTAATAATATTATTTTAACCCTAAATTTTCCTCTTTTTTTATATTTCTTTTATCTTAACTAAATAACCTAAGAATTTCTTTATAAAGATTAAACATAAGTATAAATAAAAAGAAGAGATAATCTCCTTATTAAGGTATTCTTTCTAAGGGTTAATAAGATTAAGAGATATATTAATAAACCCCTTTTATATTTTATAACTCCTTCTTTTTTTAATAAACCCCTTCTAAGTTTATTCTCTCTTTAGAAATTCTTTCTTAAGAAGTAAGTATTAAGTATTTCCTTTATAGAAAGTGTTTTTATAAGTTAAGAAGCTTTATTTAAGAAAAGGAAATACTAAATTTATAAAAGAGTATAGATAAATATAAAGTACTTAATAAATAGATTAATACTTAAAACTATAGCTTAGAGAAGATATCTATATTTAAAGTATAATTATAAATTAAATACTTAAACCCTTTTACTTATTAAAGAATATAGATAACTATACATTATTTAATATATAGATTAATACCTAAAGCTATAGTCTAGAGAGGATATTTATATATAGGATATTAATATAAGTTTAATACTTAAACACTTCTATAGATAATTACTATTCCTTCTTTATATTATATCTAAAAATACCTTTTCTATCTCCCCTACTTAATCTTAGTATTACTCTATTATTTCTATTTTTTGAAATTTTAAGACTATTATTAACTCTAATATATATAGTAAGACTGGGAATTTTAATACTAAAGAAACTAACTTAGTAAAGATTATAAGTTATATTACTTATTATATTATAAAGTAGATTAAATAGAGTATCTATAGTTTATAGCTTTAAGCTTATTTAAAAAAAAAACTCTAAAATCTTATTAAAGTCTTAAACTATATAGACTTAGCTATCACTAAGCCTCTTTATAAAGCCCTTATTATTAATAGAATATTTATTATTATTAACTCTAACTAGATAAAGAATAACCTTATTAATATTATTAAGTAATTATCTTATTATTTCTAGATTAGTAATAACGTTATTATTAGTTTCCCAAAATACTAATATAGTGAAGAGAGGGGTTAGGTAGGGCGTAATATTAGTTTAAGGTGTATATATTAAGAAGAGAGGTATCTAGAGAGTAGTTAGCATAAAGGAACAATATAGGCAGTTAATAGAGGCAGGTTATATAATATTTAGAGGTTATATAACTGCTCACCTAACTAGATTATAGTTATTCTAGTGCTAGGCTATAAATCCTAGTAGAGGCTGGGATCTAACCCACTGAGTAATATAGGTAATTATTCCTATACTAGCAGTCTTTTCTTTTATACTAGTACTTATCTAATAGGCCTATCTAAATATATAAATTAAATAATAAGTTAGATATTATTAATAATATCTAATTAAAGCAAAAAACAGCTAGTTTAGCTAATTACCTAAATCCTTCTTAAATAGCCTAAAACTAGCTCTAAATAGCATAAATAGCATAAATAGCTTAAATTAGCTATTATTCTAATATTCCCTCCACTATATATATCACCTATCTCTCTATTCAGATTATAAGGGTATTATTATTAATAAGGCAGCATAGAGCTCTATTAGGCTTCACCTTTATTATAGTATTAGCTAGATTATCTTTGCTATTTACCTATTAAATCTTAGAGAGCTTATAATACTTATATAACTAACAGAGAGCTATAATATCAATTATAAGGCGTTTTTCCTTTATAGTGCCTAGCTTTACTAAGCACTTATATAGTAAGTATAAGTCTATATATATCATAGTAGGTATAGAGTTACTAATACCCAGCTTAGTAGTAACTTAGTATAGTATTAAGGTAATTATAAAGGCTAGGTTAGCACTAGCAACTATAGCATAGATCTCTGAGACTGATACACTGTAAGTAACCTATTTACACTTTATAGAGCTATAATAGATAATATTACTATAGATTATAAAAGTAGTATTATTTATTATTTTATTAGCTAGTATAATAATATAGCCTAACTGCAATATAAGGTTCTAGTTATTAATAAATAATCTATCCACAAATATAAATAATTTAGCAGTAAGTAGTAATAGCATAATAAAGATTAGGCTATAATTAAGGTTATCCTTTAGCTACTAGAGGCACTTATTAAAAATTATAAGATCCTTATTAGCAAGATCCTAGTATTAGGTAGCAGTTAATAGGTCAAAATAAGCCTCTAGTTAGCAAATTAAGGCTATATAAGCCCCTCTAGCATATTATTTAATATACTATTACTTTACTAATACCTTTATAATATTTTAAGCCTTCTATACTAAGTTAATCTTAGTGCCTTAACCCTTTTAGTATAGAATAACTGCTCTAGTAAGTAATAAAGAGATTATTCTACTATTAAAGATAACTAGGATAGTAATAGTAAGTTTCTCCTTATCTTTAGCTATAAATTTAGCCTTCTAAAGCTCTTTTTCTTTAAGAGTTAAAAAGGAGGCAGTTAAAAGTCTAATAATATTATCTATTTATATACTAATAATAGCAAAGTATAGGCTAGTATTATTAGTAATAAGGAGGCAAGGATTAAAAATAGAACTAATTATCTATAATTTATTATAATAATAGGTATTATAGATAGCCCACTAATAAGTACTAGCTTTAGTAATACTATATAAAGGTTTAATAACTTTTATAATAATACTAGGAAGGTAGAGATTATAGATTTAGTTAGGTAAGTAGATATAAATATCTTATATAAGGGTAGTTTATAACTAAATATATACTTAGATAATATCTCTAATCTAAATTAAATAATTAGAGCTAAGAAATAGCATAATAGCTAATAAGAGTTAAATGCTATAGTATTAAATTATTAATAATTAGGTTAAAATACTATACTTATTAATATTATTTATATTATAAATAATAAGATAGAACTTCTTAAATAGAGTAGTAGTCTTATTTTTAATCTTATTAACTATATAGGATTAAAAAAGATATCTATATTACTTAGAGGGGTTATAGATCTTAAATCTAAAGACTTTATATTTAAGGAGGGTGTTAATCTCCTTTTTATAGGATTTTTAAAAAGGAGGGCTATTAGTAGTAAGTTTACTAGACTTATATAGAATAAGATAGAGTTTCTAATTTACTTTCTCCTTTATTAATAAGATAATTAATAGATTATTAACTTCTTACTTAAAAATATAGGAGAAGTTAGTAATAGTAGGGTTCTTTTAGGATTATTCTCTATACTAGGGTAGAGGAGAGGCTAGAAGAATACTTATAGGAGAAGCAGCTACTAGTTTAGAGTTAGTATTAGTAAGGTTAGAGTTACTAGAATTATTAAGGTTACTATAAAAGAGTTTAATAGTAGTAGAGGGGAAGTCTTAGAGGCTATAGGAGAGCTAAATAGTAACTATTTTATCTAAAATAGCAATTAAATAGTAGGGGCCCTGCTATTTATCTTTTTTATAGTAGACTTATATTAATAATTATAGTAAGAGGTAGGTAACTTTATCTATATATAGGCTATTATAAATATCTAAAATATTAGTAATTTTATATTTAGCAGTCTCTTTATACAAATTATCTATAGTAGTATAAATTGCTTTAGCTCTAGCTATAATATCTAGTAAGAGTATTAGATTATTACTAATATATAGGTAAGTACTAAAAATAAGAAGAGTAGAGATAAGGCTATTAGAGCTAGTAGTATTATTAATAGCTTTAACTACTATTTAGAGGGTAAGATTAGACTTAGTATAGGGAACTTTCTACTAAATAATAGTATAGGTGCACTAAAGGGGTTTATAGTATTATTTAGTCTTACTAATATAATAGTAAGCTTTAATAGATATAACTTTAACTATAATAGCTATAGATTTAGTGTTATTTTTAAAGGTTTTAGCAGCAAAGTTTAAACTAATATCTATAATAATATAATTAGGTAGTTCTTAGTAAATATAAATCTAGTAAAAGCAGAGAGTTTTCTAAGTGGTTTTTGCTAAGAGATTAGATAAAAAGTAAGTAGTATTAAAGCTAGTAGCAGTATTAATAATATATAGAGTTACTTTACCCTTAAGGTATATAATATTATAAATAATCTTATAATTAAAGTAATAATTATCTTTTAGTAAGAATTTAAAGCATTAGAGCGCTCTAGTATTTAATTAGCAGTATTAGCAAGCCTTAGTTAACTGCTTAATTATTGCAGTTTAAATAAAATAACTAGTATAGTAGAGAAGGGTAGCTAACTTAGTAATAAAAGGGTAGCTAAATTAGTAGTAGAGATACTAAAGTTTAGTATCTATTAGGTAGCTAGCTTAGGCAAAAATCTTCTTATTATTAAGAAGAAGCTAGATATAACTCTATTTATAAATAATAGGGGTAATAGTTTTACTCTATAGTAAATAATTATAGAGGTTATTAAAATAGATACCTAAATAATCTATATTATTTAAGTAGAGGAGAAAAGAGATATTAAAGGATATAATATAAAATACTATTTAACTAAATATAGTATTAACTATAATAGTGCTAAATAAGTTTTTATAAGGTCTATTACTAAAATGCACTCTTACTTAGCTAGTATTAGCTTTATTTATCTTAATTAAGGAGTAAGAATACTATAAAATAGTAACTTATTATTAGCTAGCAGTAGAGACTATAGTAGTATCTAAATCTAGTATAATATTCTAGAAAACCTCCTCAGAGTATTTACTATTAAGTATAAATAGCTATATAGGGGCAGAGGTTCTAGGCAAAATAAGCTATATTAGGGGTAAAAGGGATATAGGATTAGCAGCAGGGTTAAAACCTATAACTATATAGAAAGCAGCCTAGTTTAGCAGCAAATTAGTTAACTTATTACTATTAACTATAAATATAGTATTAGTAATATAAGTAGTAAATTTATAGAGTAAACTAAGCTAAGATTTAATATCTTAGTAGTAATTCTATAAATACTACTTAGTATTACTATTAGTATCTAAATTAGTAGTAGGAGGGTCTTAATTATTATTATTACCTTTAAAATTAAGCAGAAAGGTATTAAAGTTATCCTTAGTTAGGTTTTAAGAGTATTTAGACTTAAACTTATTAAACTCTTAGATATATTTATTAGCTAAGTGCTTTTATAAATAATAATCAGGCTTATAATAAATCTAGCACTATCTAGAGCTATTTTAGTAGTTATTATATATTAACTAATAATATAGGGGAGGTTCTTATTAGTTTAGCTAGTTTTAGTGAAATTTACTATAATTAGGGCAATTTTAGCAGAAATTACACTATTAGTTACTATTCTAGAAATATTAATCTATATATATTATATTAAACTTATTAGGGTCTTTAGAAGCTATAAATTAAATAGTAAGGCTTTAATTAAAGCAGAAAGCAGTACTAATAGATAAATAGAGAGTATTATATAGGTCTTAAAGGCTTATAGAGTATTTATAGATAGCTAGTTTATACTTATAAACTTTCTAGCAGGTATTATAGATTTTATATTATAGAAGGATATTATTAGTATTATACTCCCTACTAAGCACAGGTCTAATAGTAGAGAGGGTATTAAACAGGATTTTAAGGTTTTTAGTAATAGATTTTCTAGAATTCTTATATATAAGGTTAGATAATATAGTATTATCCTATAGTTTCTTATTAGTAATATAAAACTCTTTAGTTTTAAAGTAATTCTTTAATTATTTAATAATCTTAGTATATAGAGGTTAGAGGATTTAGTTTATAATATAGTAAAGGTAGTACTACTAAGTATTACTCTTTAATATTAGAGAAAAAGCTTTAGCATAGTATTATAAAGAAATACTAACTTTAGCATAATAGCCTTTAAAAATAAGCAATTTAAACTCTAAAATATCTATCTTACTACTACTATACTTAAGATCTTTATTATTATAAAACTTTATAAGATCTAAAAGTTAGTATAAGGAAGGTTCTTTCTTAGATAGTATTATTTAGATATATAAAGGAAAGTTCTAATTTTGCTTAAAATAGACTTAAGAGGTATTTTAAATACTCTAAAAAAGATTAGAGTTTAGAACTAGAGTAAGTTTATATAAAAGTTTAGCAGGTTTAGGGTTATTAATAGAGCTCTAATAGGTAGGAGAAATAGACACTATTAAGGCTTTTAGCAGCTATATAGGAGTAATTAGAGTTAAAATAGAGTTATTAATATCTTTAGTAATTTTAGTAAAGAATTTAGAGTCTTAGATATACTCTTTAATAAATAAGAAGTATTATAACTTAACTTTAGTAAAGTTATTATTAATCTAGAAGTAGTAAGATAATTATTTAATAATATTAGTAAGGTTATTCTTTATCTAGTTAGAGTTAATAGTAATAAATACTCTATTAATAATAAGAACTTTATAGAGAGCCTTAGTAATAAATAAGTCTATATAGTTAAAGACTTTAATAATATTCTAGAAGTTATTCTTAAAGTAAGCCTATAGTTATAAGCTATAGGTATTCTACTTAGCATACTTTATAATATAGTAGGTAATATAGCTTATAATCTTTACTAAATTAGTCTCTTTAATATTAAACTTTCTGATTTTACTATAGATATTAAGGTTAATAATAGCTTTAAAATTATAAGAAATAGGAATAATAGAGTAACACTAAGATTAGACAGGGGAAATAGAGGAGGTATCTTTAGATATAGTAGAAAGAAGGAATAGTAATTACCTATAGAAGAATTTAAATAGTAAACTTATATTAGTATCTTATATATAGATACCTTCTCTAAGCTATAGCTTTAAGTATTAATCTATATATTAGATAACTTATAGTTACCTATACTTTTTAGAGGGTAAAAGAGTTTAAGTATTAGACTTATAATTACACTTTAAATATAAATACCTTCTCTAAGCTATAGCTTTAAGTATTAATCTATTTATTAAGTAACTTATATTTACCTATACCCTTCTATAAATCTAATATTTCCTTCTCTTAGATAGAGCTTTCTAGTTTAGGCTTCCTTTATAAGAATACTTTCTAAAAAGGGAATACTTAGTACTTACTTTCTAAAAAGGGCTTCCTAAAAAGGGAATAAACTTAAGAGGGGTTTATTAGAGAGAGGAGAAGTTATTAGATATAAAAGGGATTTATTAATATATCTCTTAATCTTATTAACTCTTAGAGGGAATACTCTAATAAGGGGATTATCTGTTCTTCTTATATATACTTATTCTTAACTTTTATAAGGAGATTCTCAGATTATCTAGTTAAAATAGAAGAAATATAAGAAAAAGGAGGAAAATTCAGGGTTAAAATAATATTATTAACTAATCTAGATAGTTTTTAATAAAAACTTAGTATATACCTTTTTGCTCTAGAAAAACAGGTACTACTAGCTATAAAGCTAATTAAGATAGATCTGCTAGACCTTTACTACTAATAGAGTAACTACTAGCTAGAAGCCTTTTTACTACTTGCTATAACTTAGATATAATTAATATAAGGTTTAGATAGGGAGACTAAAATATCTTAGAAGTAGTAAATATAGAGGAGAAGTTATTAAGATATAAAGAAGGGAGAGTTATAGTAAGAGTAAAGTATTATTTAAAGTAAGAAAGGAAAAGTAGAGAGGAATAAGGTAAAAGTAAATAGTAGATAGGGTTAGCAGCTTAAAATTAGAGGGTTTAGCTTAGATAGTTATAAATAAACTAAATTAGGCAGTTACTACTAAAAGTGAGGCTATAATATCCTAAATATTTTAAAATAGGCAGAATAAAGCTATAAAGTTATATAATTAATATAATCTTACTATAATTATAATTTTAATAAAAGGATTATAGTAAGATATATTAGCAGGCTATTAAGGGCTTACTGCTACCCTTTTATAGCAGGCAGTTAGGGCTTACTGCTAATTAATAGGTTATTACTATTATTATTATAAATAAGAGGTTAAAGTAAAGGGTTTTAGTAGTAAGAAAGGAGAAAGAAGGAGGGAAAAGTAGTGAGATTAATAAGTAGTATAGGTAGGTGCTAAATATATTAAAATATATTAAAATATACTAAATTCACTAAAAAGACTTATAGAGAGTTAAAATTAGCAAAACTTATAATTCTGAGATTAAATAGAGTGGAAGAAGAGTTCTTAGAGGTTTTTAGAGGCTCTAAAAGAGTGAAATTATTAGTAATATTATATAGTAAAAGGGGTAGAGTTTTAGCAAAGCTAAAATTATTAGTAATATTACAGAGTAGAAAGGATAGAGGTTTTAGCAGAACTATAAGAGGTAGAAGAGGCTAAAAGAGAGTAGATATAAGGGAGAAAGTATATAGTTTTACTATATAATAAAAGGTTATAATTATTAATTATAGTAGTGAGAGTAAAGTTATTATAGAGTGGTCTGTAGTTATTAATAATAGTAAGGAATCTAAAACTTTATCTATAATATTAGTAATAACTTCAGAGATTATAGATTAACTATAGAGGCTAAACACTTAGCAGTTAAAGCTAGTCTCTCTATTAGTATAATAATCTAAATAAGAGGAGGCCTAGAACTATCTAAGTAGAGAATAATTATTAAATAAAGGTTTAGAAGATAGAAGTAGAGGCTATATACTTAGCTACTAAATCTAAAGTCTCTATTAGCTAATATTTAAAACCTAAGAAGTAGGATTATTAAAATAAGGAAAACGTCTTTTTAGTTATTTATATAACCTTACTAATCTATAGTTATAAATAATATAATAATAAAGTTATTTATTATAATTATAGATAGTATAATAGTGAAGTTAACTACTAATTAGTATTAGTTTCTTAAAATACTAATATAGTAAAGAGAGAGGTTAGATAGAGTATAATATTAGTTTAAGGTATATATATTAAAAAGAGAGGTATCTAGAGAGTGGTTAGTATAAAGGAACAATATAGGCAGTTAATAGAGGCAGGTTATATAACGTTTAGAGATTATATAACTGCTTACCTGACTGGATTATAGTTATTCTAGTACTAGGCTGTGAATCCTAGTAGAGGCCGGGATCTAACCTACCAGGCAATATAGGTAATTATTCCCATAGTTATTAAGGTTAAGCCTTAATGCTCTTTATTTATTAAAAAGTATAACTAAAACCCTAAATTCTTTATTAAGATTACTAAAGATATTAATAACTCTATTTTATTCTTTATTATCTCTATATAGCTTCTAAAAGCCTCTATAGTATCTACTTTTCTTACTTATTGAAGCTTTATTAATAGCTTTAAACTTATTAAACCTCTCTATAGATTTACTTTAGTTCTAAACCTTAATCTTATTTAAAGTATTTAAAATACTTTCTAAGTTTATTTTAAGTAAAATTAAAACCTCCCTTTATATACCTAAATACTACTACTTAAGAAAAGACCTTCTTTATATTATCCTTTAGATTTTATAAAGTTTCACAATTATAAACACCTTAAATATAGTAATAATAAAATAGATATTTTAAAGTTTAAATTACTTATTTTCAAAGATTATTATATTAAAGCTAGTATCTCTTTATAATAATATACTAAGGCGTTTTCTTTAATATTAAAGAGTAATACTTAGTAATACTATTTTTACTATATTATAAACTAGATTTCCTAACCTCTATATACTAAGATTATTAAGTAATTAAAGAATTACTTTAAAACTCAAGGGTTTTATATTATTAATAAGAAACTATAGAATAATACTATTTTATCTAATCTTATATATAAGAATCTTAGTAAATCTATTACTAAAAACCTTAAAATTCTATTAAATACTCTCTTTACTATTAAACCTACCCTTAGTAAAGAATATAATATTAATAATATTTTTATATAATATAAAATCTATAATACTTACTAAGAAGTTTATAAGTATAAACTAGCTCTCTATAAATACTCTATAAGCCTTTAAGACCTATATAATACTCTTTATTAATTTATTAATACTACTTTCTAATTTAATTAAAGCCTTACTACCTAATTTATAGTTTCTAAAAACCCTAATAAGTTTAATATAGAATATATAGATTAATATTTCTAAAATAGTAACTAATAGTGTAATTTTTACTAGAATAATTATAATTATAGTAAATTTAACTTAAACCAGCTAGATTACTAAGAACCTCCTCTATATTATTAATTAATGTATAATAACTACTATGAAGCTTATAGTTATAACGCAGCCCCCCGCAAAAAAGACTATAATAAATTCACCCAGTTTATAGATATAATTTGGGAAACACTATAGAGGCACTTTAACCTATGCTCTCTACTAGTTAAGGATAATAATATAGAAACTCTATATATCTCTGCTAGCAAGCAAACCTTTATATAAAGTTAGACACCCACTCTAGCTAAATAGACTAGTAGAATAGTAATAGTATAGATAATACTATACTATATATAATAGGGCTAATTATATTAGAGCTAAGTAGGCTACTAAGGCTCTTATAGCCTGGAAAAAATGTCTAAAAGGTAAACCTTCTAGTAAGGTATATATAAGAGATAACTCCTTAACCTCCTAAGAGGTTCTTATAGCTAGAAGTATAAAAAGCTCTATAAGTAGGGCTTTATATCTATCCCTCTTCCTTATTTTTATTTTATAACTTATAATAAATCCTCTAAGATAGTAGCACTATACTTAGTATATTAATATACTAGGTATATATAAGGTATATCTATTATTATTAGTAATATAAACTAGATTGCGATAGAGTTTAGTATTAATATAATTAATAAAAACTCCCCCTTTTTTAACTAATCTAGCTTATATAAAAAATATATTATTAATATAGTTCTCAGGAGAGCTTACCTTAATACCCCTATAGGGAATGCTAATATAGATAGTTATATTATATAGAAATAAGTAAATATAGCTTTAGAAGTTGAATAGGTTATTATATACCCTATTTATTAGCTCTTCTTTTAATAGGTCCTCTGTAATGCTTAGGTAGAGGTAGCCCTATAGGGCTTAAATATTAGTGAGTATAGCTTACACTAACTGCTTTAATATAGAGAGAGCATTGCTAATAATAGCATAGCTAGTAGATAAAGCAGTGATAAAGGCAGCGTTAGTAGCATAGGTAATAGGTGAGAGGATAAGTTAATAGTTTAGTAGTTAGTAATTAAGTAATCAAAAACCACGTTATTATTAAACTGTGAAGTTAAGGATTATAAGGCTGTTTAGTGAAGCTAATAGATAGGTATATATAAGTGCAGCTGTGGTTAGGATAGTTATAATTATATAACTAAAGGCTGTATATATTATCAGGAGGCGCGGCGCGGAGTTAGAAGGTCTGTTACAAAGCAGGTAAAATCACTATATAGTAGCTAGAGGCCTAATAACTACTATAGTAGCTCTAGATACTACTAGATTTACTATAAGCCTAATTATTATTTATAAAAGTACTTAGCTAATAAATATATCTAAGAGTTTAATAAGTTTAAGTTTAAGTACTCTTAAAACTTAACTAAGGATAACCTTAATGCTTTTTTGCTTAATTTTAAAAGCAATAATAAAGACTAGAACCTCTCTATTACTAATTTAGATATTAATAGTAAAGTTAAGTAATACTTATAGAATTACTACTAGAATACTAAATCTTAACCTTATTTACTCTATAGATTTACTATCTATATTACTAATACTATATTTATAGTTAATAGTAATAAGTTAACTAATTTACTACTAAACTAAGTAGCCTTCTATATAGCTATAGATATTAACTCTATTACTAACTCTATACCCCTTTTACCCCTAATATAGCTTATTTTACCTAGAACCTCTACTTCTATATAGCTATTTATGCTTAATAATAGATACTCTATGAAAGTTTTCTAGAGTATTATACTAGATTTAGGTGTTACTGAAGTCTTTACTACTAACTAATAGTTAAGTTTATAGTTTATAATATTCTTACCTATTAATTAAGATAAATAAAGTAAATATTAACTAAGTAAGAGTATATTTTAGTAATAGACTTTATAAAAGTTTATTTAGTATTATTATAGTAAATACTATATTTAGTTAAATAGTATTTTATATAATACTCTCTAATATTTGTTTTCTTTTCTACCTAAATAATATAGATTATTTAGGTATTTATTTTAATAACCTCTATAACTATTTATTATAAAGCAAAACTATTATCCCTATTATTTATAAATAGAGTTATATCTAGCTTCTTTTTAATAATAAGGAGACTTTTACCTAAGCTAGCTACTTAATAGATACTAAACTTTAGTATCTTTACTACTAATCTAGCTACCCCTCTATTACTAAGTTAGCTACCCTTCTCTATTATATTAGTTATTCTATTTAAACCATAGTAATTAAGTAGCTAACTAAGGTTTATTAATACTACTAACTAAATACTAAAGTATCTTAATACTTTAAATTCTTACTAAAAGATAACTATAACTTTAATTATAGAATTATTTATAATATTATATATCTTAAGGATAAAGTAACTCTATATATTAAGTTTATAGTTATAATACAGCCCCCTGTAAAAAAGACTATAACAAATTCACTCAGTTTATAGATATAATTTAGGAAACACTATAGAGGCACTTTAATCTATGCTCTCTACCAGTTAAGGATAATAATATAGAAACCTAATATATTTCTGCTAGCAAGCAAACCCTCTAAATATTACTATATAAAGTTAGATATATGCTCTGGCTGAATAGACTAGCAGAATAGTAATAGTATAGATAACGCTATACTATATATAACGGGGCTAATTATATTAGAGCTAAGTAGGCTACTAAGGCTCTTATAGCCTGGGAAAAAGCCTAAAAGGTAAACCTTCTAGTAAGGTGCTATATATATAAGAGATAAGTCCTTAACCTTCTAAGAGGTTCTTATAGCTAGAAGCATAAAAAGCTCTACTACTATAAGTAGAGCTTTATGCCTATCTCTCTTTCTTATCTTTATTCTATAATCTATAATAAGTTCTCTAAGATATTAATATTAAACCTAGTATGTTAATATACTAGCTATATATAAGGCATACCTATTAATATTAATAATATATAAAATATTATATAATAGTTTAGTATTAATATAATTAATAAGGCTCTCTATTTTATTAAGCAGCCTATATAACACTAAGAGTATATTATTAGTATAGCTTTTAAGAGAGCTCTTATTAACACCTCTATAAATGACTTATAGATATACTAACTTATTATACATAAGCAAGCAGACTTAGTAGTAGAGATTAGATAGGTTATTAAGCACTCTATAGAGTAGCCCTTCTTTAAATAAACCCTCTATAATACTAAGACAGAGGCAGCCCTTTAGGGATTAGTGAGTATAGCTTATACTAACTAATAGAGAGAGCATTACTAATAATAGCAAAGCTAGCAGATAAAGCAGTAATAGAGACAGTATTAACAGCATAGGTAATAGGTAAGAGGATAAGTTAATAGATATTATTATTAAACTGCAAAGTTAAGGATTATAAGGCTGTTTAGTAAGATAGATATATATAAGTGCAGCTATAGTTAGGATAGTTATAATTATATAACTAAAGGCTATATGTATTATCAGGAGGTGTGGCGCAGAGTTAGAAGGTCTGTTATAAAGTAGGTAAAATCACTATATAGTAGCTAGAGGCTGTAACTCTATATATTATTAATACTATTACTAGCTTTAATACTACCTACTTTCTATCTAATCTCTTTCTAAAAACTACTTAGAAAACCCTCTACCTCTACTAAATTTATATTTACTAAGAACTACCTAATTATTATTATAGATACTAATTTAAACTTTACTACTAAAACCTTTAAAAATAATACTAAATCTATAGCTATTATAGTTAAGGTTATACTTATTAAAGCTTATTGCTATATTAATAAAACTAAGTAATATTATAAACCTCTTTAGTATATCTATACTATTATTTAATAAAGAGGTTCCCTATATTAAGCCTAACCTTATTCTCTAAATAGTAGTTAAAGCTATTAATAATAATACTAGCTCTAATAGTTTTATCTCTATTCTATTTATCTTTATTACTTATCTATATATTAATAATTACTTAATATCCTTACTAAATATTATAGCTAGAGGTAAAACAATTTATACTATTATAGATAATTCATATAAAGAGACTACTAAATTTAAAATTATTAATACTTTAAATATTTATAATAATCTAAGTATAGATAAACTTACCTATCTCCTATTATAATTATAATTATAAATCTATTATAAAAAAGATAAATAGTAGGGTTCCTACTATTTAATTACTGTCTTAGGTAAAATAGTTACTATTTAGCTTCTCTATAGCTCCTAAGACTTCCCCTCTATTATTATTAAACTTTTTTATAGTAACTTTAATAACTCTATAGACTCTAACCTTATTAATACTAACTCTAAGCTAGTAGCTACTTTCTCTATAAATACTTCTCTAGCCCCTCTTTTATTTTAGTATAAAAAATAACTCTAAAAAGACCTTATTATTACTAACCTCTTCTATATTTTTAAGTAAAGGGTTAATAACTTATTAAGCTTTTTATTAATAAAGGAGAAAGTAGATTAGAAACTCTATCTAGCTCTATATAAGTTTAGTAAACTTATTACTAAAGATTCTCCTTTTTAGAAATTCTATAAAATAGAGATTAATATCCTTTTTAAGTATAAAGTCTTTAAATTTAAGATCTATAACCTCTGTAAGTAATATAGATATCTTTTTTAATTCTATATAGTTAATAAGATTAAAGATAAGACTATTACCCTATTTAAGAAGTCTTATCTTATTACTTATAGTATAAATAATATTAATAAGTATAGTATTTTAACCTAATTACTAATAATTTAATACTATAGTATTTAACTTCTTTTATATACTATCTCTTAGCTCTAATTATTTAATTTAAATTAGAGATATTATCTAGGTATATATTTAGTTATAAACTACCTTTATATAAGATATTTATATCTACTTACCTAACTAAATCTATAATCTCTATTTCCTTAATATTATTATAACGGCTATTAAACTCTTATATAGTATTACTAAAGCTAGTACCTATTAATAAGCTATCTATAATACTTATTATTATAATAAGTTATAAATAACTAGTTTTACCTTTAATCCTTACCTCCTTATTACTAATAATACTAATCTATACTTTACTATTATTAATATATAAACTAATAATACTATTAAACTCTTAACTATTTTCTTTTTAACTCTTAAAGGAAAAGAGCTCTAGAAAGCCAAATTTATAGCTAAACTTAAGAAAAAACTTACTATTATTATCCTAGTTACCTTTAATAATAGAATAATTTCTCTATTAAGCTTATAGTTATAACACAGCCCCCCTATAAAAAAGACTATAATAAATTCACCCAGTTTATAGGCATAATTCAGGAAACACTATAGAGGCACTTTAACTTATACCCTCTACTAGTTAAGGATAATAATATAGAAACTTTATATATTTCTACTAGCAAGCAAACCCTTATATAAAGTTAGATATATACTTTAGCTAAATAGACTAGCAGAATAGTAATAGAGCTAATTATATTAGGGCTAAGTAGGCTACTAAGGCTTTTATAGCCTAGAAAAAACGCCTAAAAGGTAAACCTTTTAGTAAGGTACTATATATATAAGAGATAACTCCTTAACCTCCTAAGAGGTTCTGATAGCTATAAGCATAAAAAGCTCTACTATAAGTAGGGCTTTATACCTATCTCTCTTTCTTATTAACCTATAATAAGTCCTCTATAATATTAGTATTAGACCTAGTATATTAATATACTAGCTATATATAAAGCATGCCTATTAACGTTAATAATGCGCAAAATATTATATAAGAGTGTAGCATTAATATAATTAATAAGGCTCTCTATTTTATTAAGCAGTCTATATAAGACTAAGAGTATATTATTAATATAGCTCTTAAGAGAGCTCTTATTAATACCTCTATAAGAGACTTATAGATATACTAACTTATTATAAATAAGTAAGCAAACTTAGCAGTAGAGGTTAGATAGATTATTAAGTATTCTATAGAGTAGCTCTTTTTTAAATAGACTCTCTATAATACTAAGGCAGAGGCAGCCCTTTAGGGATTAGTAAGTATAGCTTATACTAACTACTTTAATATAGAGAGAGTATTACTAATAATAATATAGCTATAAAGATATTAGCTAGCCTAATTAAATAAGGAGATTAGTAGATAAAGTAGTAATAAAGATAGTATTAGCAGCATAGGTAATAGGCAAGAGGATAAGTTAATAGATATTACTTTTAACCTATAAAGTTAAGAATTATAAAGCTATAGATAGGTATATATAAGTGCAGCTATAGTTAGAATATAATTACGTAACTAAAGGCTATATATATTGTCAGGAGGTGTAGCGTGGAGTTAGAAGGTTTATTATAAAGTAGGTAAAATCACTATATAGTAGCTAGAGGCCTATAATCTCTCTATTATCTACTAGAGTAGTTATCTTATACTAAAAAGGTTAAAGTACTAAGATTAACTTAGTATAAAAAGCTTAAAATATTATAAAAGCACTAATAAAGCAGTAGTATATTAAATAATATACTAAAGAAGCTTATATAGCCTTAATTTACTAACTAGCAACTTATTTTAACTTACTAACTACTACTTAATACTAAAATCCTATTAATAAGAATATTATAATCCTTAATAAGTATCTTTAGTAGCTAAAGGATAACCTTAATTATAGCCTAACCTTTATTATACTATTACTACCTATTATTGAGTTATTTATATTTATAAATAGATTATTTATTAATAACTAAAACTATTACACTAACACTATAACCTATAAAGCAGCAGGATATACACTGCTATTAATAGATATATATAAGGTTATATAACCTATTACAGAGTATATATATATAGTTTAACACTACTACCTATATAGTTAAGTAGAACTTCTAAAGAGATATATATTAACTTATAGACTTTTAATATATATATATAAAGGGAGCTCTAAGTCCTGTATAAACCTTATCCTAGCATAAAACTAATACTAATTAGTAGTTAACCTTATATATTATACTACTTAACTCCTGCAGATTAGTAAGGATCACTTAAAGAGGTAAAGTGATAACTCCTATACTGGGTTAATAATCTAGTATATAAGGAACTTATCTTTATACTATCTAGGTTATTAAGTATAAGGAGTAGGTTTGCTTATAGTATATCTATCTTAAAGATCTTAATATACTTCTATATATATTATATAAATAATAACTTTACTAATATAACTTATTATCTATAAATACTGCTTAAATAATAAGAATGAGAAATAATAGACAAATAATAGATCTATAAATATTATAATAAGCTAATATAATAAGAGTACTGCTGTAGAATTATCTATTCTAACTAGATTACTATATTTAAGCTTAAGATCTATTCTCTCTAAATCTATACTACTATTCTTTAAAAAGACTAGAAATCCTTAATATCTATACTTATATATACTAAAATATTATAAGACCTTTACTTAGAATACTTAATTTATTTACTGCAAAACAAGTATTACTATTAACCTTATCATTATTAAGGAGGGATCACCTTTAACCTAGAACTATAACTTATACTTAAATAAGAGGTATACCTAACACTACTAGTAACTTTTTACTAAAATAATATATTATTTAGTATATAGTAAATAACCTACTAGTAGATATAGCAAAAGATACTAAAATACTATAATAACTTATAGTATTATTATTAATACTATTAATACCTGTCTAAACTTAGAATTATTCTAACTAAGAGGTATAAAATAAGGGTATCTATCTCTTTATACCTTAAAACAGCAAAGCATATTTTCTGTTTAGTTTATAGATAAAAGTATAGTTTAAGAATTATTACCTATAGTAAGTATTATAATATATAGTAAGTATTATAATATATAGTAAGTAACTATACCTACTACTATATAACTTATAATATCCTTACTACTACTACTAAACTTAGTATTTTAAAGGAAATAATAAAAGAAGATAACACTAAATAATAAGAATACTGCTTTGCAGACCTATAAGAGTTACTAAGAAGACTAATAATATAAAACTTTACTTTAACTATACTAAACCTAGTAACTAGAGAACTAGCTATTCTAGTATAAATAAGAGAGATTTATACTATAGTAGAAGCTTTAATAAGAAACTCTACTAACTAAAACCTCACTAAGATATTTATTTACCTTCTTTTATATAATATTATTAACTCCTATAGTAAATCCTTCTATACCTAGCTAATTAACGCTATAGTTAGACCTATTAGTTATAGTAACCCCACACTATTAACTTATTATAGAACCCCTAATCCCTCTAAATATAAAGATATTTATAAATAACTATAAATAAGGTTAAATATTTAAATTTAGTAATAAAATCATAGAAAAGGAGGTAAATACTAAAATCCTCTTTTACCTTAAAACCTATAAAGCTAAGAGCCCTATAGATATAGCCTTATAGAGAGAGTTTATATATAACTTTATTAATCTACTACTTAAATTCTAGAACTAAGCTACTATAAATATTATTTAATAACTCTATAACTGCCTTATAATAGGTAGAGTATATACTATTTATAATTCCCTATAAGTTATAGATTAACTCTTTATAATTATTATAGAGAATAACTTCCACTTTTAGATAACTAAGAAAGTAGAAAAATAGATAGGTAAGAACACTATATTTATAAAGCTATAGGAAAATAAAGACTTTACTAAAGAGATTATAGATAGTAATAGTAAGAGAAGAGCAAAGTTTATATCTTTATAGACTAATAATAAAAGGAATATATCTATAAATAATAAGGCTTTATAGCTAGTTAATCTCAGTTTAACTTTAAATACTAACTCTGCTCTAAATATTATAAATACTTAAATTAGACTTAAAAATAATATATACTTACTTATATACTAACTTATAGATCTAACTAAGCTATATATTAATAAGATAAAGTATAGTAGTAAAGATATAGATATACTAAAACTAAAACTCTATATCTTTTAGAATATATATAAGAAATTAAGCTTTATAAAGAAATAAACACTATTTACTTTTCTAATTATACTTAAAGAAAGGATATTATATTATTACTATAAGATAATTTGCTAAATTTAGCCTTATCTTAACCTAGACTAAATTATTACTAAGCTTAGTAAACACTTTAAAATAGAGAAATTTAAATATATATATCTCACTAAATAGAATACTACTATATTTATATTAATTATAAATAATAATCTATCTATAATAAAGCTTAAAGCTTTAAATTTACTAACTAACACTTTTATAAAGATATAACCTATAGTAGATACTATCTATAAGAGCAATAATATCCTATATAACTAACTCCTTTAAGGTTACTAAGAGGTTAAGAAATATAAATAAGCTACTATAAACTCTATAATAAAGTTTAAGAGCCTCTATAACTAGCTTAAAGTTATAATTAGTAATATAGTTATATTTAGGAATAATTAATTACCTCTATAACTATAATACTATACTACCTAATACTAAATAGATTATTAGTATAATAAATAGAGCTAGAATAATTAATTTAGCTACTCTAGTCTATACTAAAACTTTAAATAAGATAATCTAAAGTTATAGTAAGATCCCTAAAAGCAGAGGTGCTATATCTATAAGAAGATAGGCTACTATTTAATAAACTATATATAAAAAGAGAGGAATAAAGCATACTTCTACTTCTAAAGTAATTTATAAATTTAAGATACTTTAAAGACAGCTTACTAATAATTTCTTACTTAATATAAAGGAACTAAAGATAAGAGTTATAATAATTTAATAATAAATAATAAAGAGGATAAAGAGATTAAGATATACCTCTAATTACTTAGAGAAGGGTAAGATAGTTAAGAGGACTAATAATCTAATAATAAATAGCAGACTTTATTCTTTATTTAATTTATAGACCTAAATACCTAATTAACCTATTTAGTAAATAAGAATACTATTACTAAGTATCTACTTAACTAAGCAGCTTATTATAGAATTACCTACTATAACCCTTTTAAGTAAATAACTAATAATACCCCTATTAATATCTTTATACTTAATAAAAGATATTCTTTAGGGACTTTTTAGGATATTATTCTAGATATAGAAGCTATAGGACTTTTAATAGCTAGTTATAATTAGTTTATTATACTTAAAAGAACTAAGTTACTTAATATTATAATTAAAATTACTACTATAAGAGGAGTAAGTATCAAATTTAGTCTAGGGGGAGTAATTAAATTAATAGAAATAATAGTTATCCCTATACCTTTTAGAGAAATAATATTATATATTATATTAGTAAATACCCCTTTTCTTCTATACCTTATAGATATAGATAAAGTAGGTATTTAATTTAATAATTTAAGAAACTATTTATAATAAGGGGACCTAATTATCTCTATTATTTATAAATAGAGTTATCTATAGTTACTATTAGATATAGAGAAGATATTAGCCTAAAATAACCTTATAGAGACTAAGTTATACTAACTTTATTAATATTTTAGATATCTATTAGTCTACTAACTTTATAGAGTTTTATAGCAGTTAGGCCACTAAGTTAAAATATAAATACTTAAATATCTTATAAAGTTTTATAAATATTACTAACTTAATATAGAAGCTTTAAATTGCTTTAAATTTACTCTTAAAGATAACTATAACTTTAACTATACTATAGTTATTAATATTATTTACCTACTTAAAACCTATACTTTATATAGTTAATACTGCTACTATCTTTAATATAGAAAGATTTCTATATAATCTATTAATAAGTATAATACTTAATATACTTAAATAATACTAGATCTATATCTATCTTAAACCTCTAGATATAGTAATTACTAATACTAATACTAATTTCAGCTTATATAAATAGTATAGTATATTATATTTAATATTAATAACTATTACTAAAGTCCCTATTAAGGCTTATAACTCTATAGGTAAGGTTAAGAGGTATTATATAATTCTTTAAAGAGTCTATAATATAATTTGCTAAGACCTTCTTAATATAGATTATAAGATAATCCTCTAAATAGCTTTAAAGGCTATTAATAACACTATAGAGCTAAAAGGCCTAGTTTTAATATTACTTATCTTTAGAGTATATCTATAGCTTATTAATAAATCCCCTCTATCTCCTAAAATCTAGAAATAAATAGCTACTATATAAAAGGTAATAAAAGACCTCTAAAAAGTCTAAGCCTTATACTAAGTTTTAAAAGTCCTTACTATCTATAATAAACTAGATATATTTAAAACCCTATAGCTACTACTATTCTTACTTATATATATCTACTATAAAAAGAAGAGCTAGTAAGAACTATATAAACTCCTTACTATTAATAGTAAGATCTATATACTTAACCTCCTATATAAACCTTAAACCTTCTAATTAACTATTATCTATCTATAGTATAATACTAGTAATACTAATAATACTAGCAAGAATAATAATAATATACTAATAGACTTTCTAGACTAAAATACTAGAAGAATAAAAGAACTAGATAAGAATAATACTATACTAATACTAATACTAATATCTCCACCTCTATATAAGAGAGGCAAACTACTAAAGAACTATATAGAAGCTATTATAACACCTACTATAGATTTAATATAAAAAAGTAACTGCTTTATAGACTAAAATAGATAAGAGGATACTATAGTTAATACTATTTCTATTATTAATATAGTAAAAGCCCTTAGCTAAGAGATTAATAATACTATAATATTTCTAATAGTAAAAAAGTATTTAAATTATAACCTCACTATCTACCTATATAAAAAGGGTATTATTATAATGCTAGGAGAACCTTTGTCTGCCTCTATAATAGCTAAGATAACCACGCTTTAGAAATATAGTGTTTTTAAAATTATCCCCTATAATACTACTATTCACAGTAAAACCTAGATTTTTAAATCCTAAATAGTTTATAAAGTTAAAGGAAAAGAAACTAACTAACCTTATAAAAAGTTATAACTTATTATTTAAGGTTATAATAATAATAATAAGACTTTAATCCTTATATAATCACTAATAATTTAAAGAGTAAGTTAATAACTACTTCTCACCTTAGTACTATCTCTTATAGTAGAGGGATTTATTCTATAGCTTAGAGATATTATATAAGTATATATTTAATCTTAAATAGAGCTTAATAGGATAATATTAGCAAACCTCCTAAGCAAAATCTAAAGTAAATACTCTAAGAATTAGATTATAAAGGTTATTAAACCCCTATATAGTATTATAGAAGCTAGAACCTATTAGTGGGTAACCTATAGTAAATATTATAGAGAAAAGCTTAAAATAGATTAATCCTTATTTAATCTATACTTATTAATATCCTTAACTGCTACTAATAGCTTTAGTATTATTAATATATAAACTAATAATATAATTAGACTTTTAACACTAAGTTTCTCTAAATAAGAGGATAATAAACTTATAAAAGCTAGCTTTACTATAAAGGATAAATAATAACTTAATTTAAATAACCCACTAATATTTAATAGTAGTATTATTATGCTAAATATAAATAGCAGTCTTACTCTATACTAAAAGGAATAAGAAAACAAAATTAAGCTTATTAACCCAAAGGCTACTTTAACTAAATAAAAATAGCAATATATTTAGCAAAGGGTAAGAGATATATATATTATATTAATTTGCTAACTAGAGATATACTTTAATCTATCTATAGCTATATAGTATTAGAAGCTAACTACTAAAAATAAAAAAGTGCTTAATTAATACCTTAAATAGTAAAAGGAGAACCTTAACTATAGGCTTATATTTATACCTATTAACTTAGTAATAGCTAAACTATTTATTTTTATTAATAGCTCTTTCACTAATAATTTAAACCTCTTATTATAGATTAGATTTATTATTATCCTTACTAATAAGATAATAAATAATAATATATTTATAATCTACAGTAATACTATTTACTTTAGTTTAATAAAGTGTAAAAGGGTTATCTAAAACATCCTAGCTTCTAAAGTCTATAGTATAGTTACTGGTATAAACCTTACCTATACTATTATAATAATACTTTAAAAGATTACTAACTATCTTAAAAGACTCTATATCTCTATAATTATCTATACTGATTTATACTTACTATATATATACCTTATTAAGCTTAGTACTATAAAGGAGAAGTAACTAATAATTAATATTATAGCACTTTAATAGTTCTATAAGAGGAGGGAGATCTATAAGGTAAGATAGATTAATAGTAATAATAACTCTATAAATACTTCTATAAAAAGTACTCTAAATTAGACCCTTAAATGCTTTATTAATAATAATAAAGTAATAGTTTATATAGAGGGATAGGTAACTTAAAAGGAGATAACTAAGAAGTTAGATAAATAGTACTAAATATACTAAAGCAGCTCTAGCATCTTAGAAGAGGAGGATTTAACTATATTAAATATAGGATAAGATTAGTATATAATTCTATGCTATTTTCACGTTTTTAAACCCACTTTAGGTTTATAATAGGTCTTAGTAATATAGAAGTATATTTTAGTAGGTTATAGTATATCTAGCCTTAAAGAAAAGACTACTAGTATTGCGCTAATACTATAACCTATAAAGTAGCAGGATATATACTGCTATTAATAGATATATATAAGGTTATATAACCTATCACAGAGTGTATATATATAGTTTAACACTACTACCTATATAGTTAAGTAGAACTTCTAAAGAGATATATATTAACTTATAGGCTTTTAATATATATATATAAAGGGAGCTCTAAGTTCTATATGAACCTCATTCTAGTGTGAAACTAACAAAAACCTTATATTATAGTTAGGCTATATTATTATACTAGCTAATAAAATAATAAATAATACTGCTTTTATAATTTATAGTAATATTATCTATTATAGCTCTACTAAGTATAAATAAGTTACTTATAGTATATTAGCATTAGAGATCTATACTATAGTTACTAGTACTAATCTAGCCTTTATAATTACCTTAATACTATACTAAGTTACTACTAAGCTAGGTATTACTAACTCTATACCTACTATAACATATATAGACTTATACTTACTATATAAGTACTTAGTAAAGCTAGGTACTATAAAAGAAAAACACCTTATAATTAATATTATAGCTCTTTATTAGTTATATAAGTACTATAAGCTCTCTAAGATCTAGTAAATAAATAATAAAGATAACCTAACTAATACTATAATAAAAGCAAAGCCTAATAAGGCTTTATATTACCTTATTAATAATAATACCCTTATATTTTAAATAGAAAGATAGGTAATATATATAGTAGAGAGAATATTAGGATAATAATTAATTTAAGCTATTTATACTATTTATACTATTTATACTATTTATACTATTTATACTATTTATACTATTTATACTATTTATACTATTTATACTATTTATACTATTTATACTATTTATACTATTTATAC
>JAVHLV010000586.1:0-25153 GCA_036785495.1 Colletotrichum neosansevieriae
AGCTATAGCTACTTATTTTAATATAGAGCTATTATAATATAATACTATAAATATATTTATATATATATCTATTAATAAAATAGTATTTATAAGTATACTGCTAGGCTACTACTATAATAGTAAGGTTCTATACCTATAAAAGGCATTTTATAGACTATGCTATTTACTACTATTTTAGTAAAAGTACTTAGAAGCTAGCTTTACTATGCTTAACTTTAAATAGGTAGCTAGCAAGAACTGCTACTAGTAGTATAGATAAGTGATATTCTTCTTCTATATAGATAATTATATATTAATATTCCTTTATAAGTATACTGAGATGGGATAGGATAACTGTGGCTACGCAAAAAGAAGGACCCTAACAAAAAGAGCGTGATACGTTGTGTGTGTATTTGTGTGTGTCTTGGGGAAAAACTACTCTAAGGGCGCGCGCGCGCGCGGGCGCATATATATATATGCGCGGGCTTACATAATCCCAGCTTTCCTACTGCGCGCAAGGTGGGTAGCCCCACCACTGCGCCCATCACAATCCTCCCCAAAGCTGGGAACATGGAAGCCAAAAAAAGCTCCGCAGGAAAAAAAAAAATCCAGAGTTGAACCCACAACCTCTACAATAGCAACTACAACAGCGTGTAGACTCATACCCCTATACTATGGGTCCTCCCCATAACTCATACCCTTCATAGTGAGTGCGCAGTAATATAGCGTAAAGTGCGGTGCAGACCTTCTCGTCAGGTAGGTCTACGTGGCGGCGGCAGTGGCGGGTGGCAGTGGGCGCAATAGTCAGATCTTTTCAGCCCTGCAGAGGGTGGGCTTCAGCAAGCTTCGGCGGGTGGCGGCAGGTGGCAGCAGTAGCAGTGGGTGCAGTGGGCGCGGTGGGCAGCGGCGGGCGCAAAAAGAGCGTAATAATAACTGCAGCAATTGGCCCAAAATGGCGTATTAGCGGCACTGCAAGTAGTGCGAAAGTGGGCGCATAATAAGGCGTAATAACGGTCATAATTGAGGGCGCAATTAAGCGGTCAATTGTGGGCGCACGCGATCGTAAAAAAAAGAAGGGAAACAAGGGAGACTTGAACACATAGCCTCAACAAAAAGAGCAACAATAGCCACAGTCACCCTAACTGCTACGGCATCTGGTTCTTTTGGGATCTATCAACGAGGGGAGCCACTCTCTGAGACGCCTTTGAGGGCGTGTGAAAAGAACGGATCTGCCTCTGGGCACCATTGAGATGGGATAGGATAACTGTGGCTACGCAAAAAGAAGGACCCTAACAAAAAGAGCGTGATACGTTATGTGTGTATTCGTGTGTGTCTTGGGGAAAAACTACTCTAAGGGCGCGCGCGCGCGCGGGCGCATATATATATATGCGCGGGCTTATATAATCCCAGCTTTCCTACTGCGCGCAAGGTGGGTAGCCCCACCACTGCGCCCATCACAATACTAAAAGCATAAAAGAGGCTATAAATACCCTCTAGAAGTGCTACTACCTTAAAGGAGGTTAGAATCTATAATAGTTTCTTAGAATTAAAGTGCTTTATAATAGAGCTATATATAAGCTATAGCTATTATAGTTAGTATTTATAGATAAGATATAAAGGCTGCTTAAGTAGTATACTATAAGCCTTAATATAGATAATTAAGTATATATATCTATAATAAAAGATAAACTAAAACTATATAAAGGGGAAGTAGCTTTATAGAAGATTAATTACTACTAATACTATATTAGAATAATTCTATATATAGTAGTAATAATATAGCCTGATATAGTATTTACTATAAGGTGTCTTATAAGGTTTAATAATAATCTAGGCTCTATATAGTACTATACTGCTAATTAAGTTCTCTAATATTTCTACTAAATATAATACCTCTACTTTAAGTATAGCACTAAGTTTAGCAGACTAGATAATATACTTAAAGTTACTTTAAATACTAGCTTTATAGATAATATAGTTAACTAAAAGAGCTTATAAGTACTTATAATAAAGCTATTTAGAGGTATAATTATATAAAAGGTAAATAAGTAGATAATAGTTATAATATTAATAACTAAGATAGAGCTACTTATACTATTTTAAGTAGTATATAAAGTTTTCTTTATAAGTTAGCTAATAACTACTTTATAAGTTTAACTTCTAAGTAATATTACTATTAAAGCTGCTTTTACTATATCTAGTATAATATTAATAATAATCTAAATCTAGTATAATAATTAATAAACTATTTAGCTAGTTAATATAGAGCTTATTTAGCTATAAATAAGGCTATAATATATTAATATCTATAACTACTAGTAATAATAGGAGATTATAAAAGGGTATATAGCAGTTAGCTATACTCTATTAGTAGAGATAATAGTAAATAGACTTATAAAGGTGCTTATACTACCTTAATTTAAAGTATTCTATAGTTAGCTATAAATAAGTAACTAATATATATAACTAGAGGCAAACTATATATAGAACCTAGAGAAAGAGAATAATATAAAGCATATAAAGGTAATAGAAACCTATATTTAGAATAAGATAGACTCTAATAGAGTTTAGAGTTAGCCTTACTAGGCTAGTAATCTCTGAGAGGGTATATCAGATTATAGTGTCTAAAACGCATAGTATAAGTTAGGTGTGATATTAGTCTAGCTCTGTGTGCAGGCCTAAAGCAGCCCAGGCATACTAACTATAACCAGGGTATGTATAGGAAAAAGGGGTTAGAATACACCTAAATAAGGGTAAATATAGAGAATTATATATATATATATACTATAGTATTATAAATATATATATAATTACGCCCAATTTAACAATTTTTAAGCTTATAAAGCTAACTCTACTAATTTCTATTAAGTATAAAGATATCTAAGATAAGTAGAGTAATATATTTAAGTACCTCTCTACTAATAGTATAAATCTCTTATTATAGATTACCTTATACTATAACTATTAAGTACTTATTTATTAAACTATTAATATAGTCTACTTTAAAGTAGTAGGGATAAAGCTTAATAATAAGAATAATAAGTTCTAGATTAACTTTTAGAATATACTCTATCTCTTTAAATAGTAACTTACTTACTCTAATAATAATATATAGAAATAAGTATACTAAGAGTATAAGAATATTCTAAAGTATACTAAGTATACTACTTAGCCTACTAAGTAGTATAAAGAGTAGCAGTATCTCTATAAGCTAGCAGTAAGCTAGAATATTACTAATACTAAGGGAAGCTATAGTAGATATACTTTTCTTAAGGTAATATATTATAAAATAGCTCCTATTTAAACCTAAAACTAGCTAGATTTAGTTACCTAAGTAGAAGAGATTAGAATATCTTATCTCTTACTTAAAGAACTTAAAATTATTCTTACTACTAAGATCTATAATAAGCTAGCTTCTACTAAGAGTTTTAATAGATCACTTAGAGTATATACTACTCTTATAGGCTGCTCTAACTTAGAGAATTTACCTTAAGCTTTATAAACTGCTTTAAATACTTTCTTTCTAGTAGTAATATCTAATAAGATCTCTAGCTACCCTATAGATAATATTATAGGTGGACTCTATAAAACTATAGCTATATTTAATAGGTATTTATAAACTTACTAAAAGATAGCCTTAAAAACTATAAGATACTAAAGAATAAAGCATAGTATATATAGAAGATAGTAATATCTCTATAGTAGGGCTATATCTATAATAACCTTATATATATAGAGTAGATTATAAAGGAGTTTTAGAAGAGTAGTTAGTACTTATCTAACTATAGCTATAGTAGATACTATAGTAGTAGCTAGAATAAGTATAGTAATAGAGATAGCACTAGTAATAAAGAGTAACTTCCTAATAATATTTCCTACTATATTATTAACTAAAGCTTTCTTAAAGATAAAAGCTAAGTAATCTAAATTTACTCTATAATATTTATATTCTTTAAGGAACTATATACTCTCTCTAATAGTATTATTCTAGATAATTATAGAGCTCTCTATATTATTAATAATAAGAGAAAGCTGGTTTCTAGTACCTTTATATACTTATATAATAATAAGGTAATTAAAGTTAGTAGTATAAGTATACTAATTATTAAGAGGGGTATTTAGGTTATTTAGAGTATATTTAAAGATATCTTAATAGGTAAAAAGAGCACTCTAACCTTAAATAATATTACTATTATTAAAAATATATATACTAATATTATCTTAAAAACGCTTCTCTTTAAGATAGGTATCTAGTATAATAGCTATAACTACTCTTTATAGTTTAGTAAGCTAGATAGGTCTACTTATATAAAGTAGCTACTATATAAGAGTAACCTAGTTTTCTTTAAATATAGCTCTATCTCTACCTATCTGCCTAGTCTAAGTACTTCTATAAGTAATATAAATATTATAGCTCTCTTGAATAACTAGAAGCTAATATATCTCTTATACTACTATATAGCTAAAAGGTTTAATAATATATAACTATAGCACCTCTAAGCTAGTTACCTAAACTAAAGTACTCTTAAATATCTTATATATAATACTTAGAGGGTAAGGATTAAGACTCTATTATATATTTAATATAAATTCTATGCTTAAGTATATACTTAGTAAGTTATCTTATATAGTATATCTAAGGCTAGATATCTCTATTCCTACTACTATATAGCTTAGAATCTCTTTAACTACTAAAAGCTTAGCAGACTATATATCTAGATACTTTTTATTAAAGATAAGTATAGTAGAAAACTCTTTAAAATTCCCCTAGTCTTAAAAGAGTATAATAAAGTGTTTAAGGCATTCTAGATATTTAAATACTAGGTATAAACATAGTAGAAACTTACTATCTATAAGATCTGCTATAATATTAAGCATATTATTATTGCTATATAAGGCTTTACTTAATATAAATAATAGGTAGAGGAGCTTAGAATTAATCTTAAGCTTCTATTAGTAAATACTAAGAAGCCTATAGGTAGTAGAGAGTATACTAGCTTAGAAATTATCCTAAAAGCACTTATAATACTAACTGCTACTTACTTACTAAAATACCTTATCTTAGAAGCTTAGAGAGAATAGCAGTCTTTATCTTTAATATTAGCCTATATACTATAAATAACTAGTAAAGCTCTATTTAAATAGAACTTAAGTAGTTTTAGAACTACTTCTAATAGTAGCAGCTAGACTTTATACTTACTATATACTAAGATCTATATTTATACTAGAAAGACTTATATATCTATAGCTATAAAGCTTACCCCCTTAAAAGAAGTTATAAAAAAGGTATTAGAAGACACTATTATAAAGTTAACTCTAGGGCCTATCTTAGATACTTTATAGAATATATACTAGAAATATATAACCTATATAGAATCTAGGTTTCTATACTTAACTAGATTATTATTATATATAATATATACTTTAATAAGTTAAAATTCTACTCTCTAGAAAATAAGAAGAAGGCTATAGATATCTAGAGCACCTAGATAATTATTAATAAGATTAAAATACCTATTAAATTCTCTAATATAGTCCTTAAAACCTTAGAGATACTTAATAATGTAAATAGTAACCTTATAATAAATAAATAAACTACTAGCAGACTTAAGTTCTCTATACTAGCTACTTTTTATAGTTTAGAAGTGCTTTATACTACTACTATAATATAGTTTAAGAGTATACTAGCTAAAATATAGAGAGAACTGCTTATTTCTAAATAAACTTCTAATTCTAAAAGCATACTAGAATTAAGTTTAAACCCTTTCATAATACTAAAGGTCTATTTTAAAGCATAGTATACTATTACTAAGAGTATAAATCTATACCTATCTATTTTAAATACTTAAAAACTAGCTACTTAAGTATTTATAAAAGAGAAGAGCTTATAGTAATCTAGATAAGACTTCTCCTTAGTAGCTAAAATAGATTTCTAACCTATCTATTATTAATACTAATAGATTAACTATAAATTTCTAATATAATAGAGTACTAGAGAGCAATATCTAAGAGTTTTTATAACTCTTTATTTAAAAAAGAGCTTATTAAATAACTACTAAAATGCTTTCTTTATAACCTTTATATCTAATTAGTATAAAGCTATTATAGAAAGCACTCTTAGATATAAAACTCTATACTTTACTATTATAGTATATCTATAAAATAACTCTAAGATATATCTAAATACTAAGTAGAAAATAATATACTTTATAGAAAACCTTTTAAAGCCTCTAAGTAACTATTTTAAAGCTAGGAAACTAAGAGAGCTACTCTAAAATATATTTTAAGAAGCTATAAATAAGGAAATTAATAAGCTTATAGCTAAGAAAACCTAGTATATTATTAACTAGTCTAAGATATACTTAAAGCCTCTTTACCTAAAGTAGATATATATCTATAAGTTTTAAAATAACTACTTTAATATCTATAAAGCATAAATCTATATATAAGGGAATATATAAGATACCTCCTCTCTTAGCTTAATCTATACTATTATACTTATAGCCTAAAACCTATATATAGTAGTAATAATTATAGCCTAGTTTAACTATAAAATACTCTAATTTAATATTATTAATATATTTCTAAATATAGATATTAACCTAGATAGAGAGCTAGTTACCTATTACTTTCTAGATAGCTTTAAGTAAGCTAGCAAAGTTATAGAGCTTAATAGAGCTCTATATAGCTTAAAGGATATACCTCTTCTATAATATAAGGAATTCTCTATAGCTTTATATAAGCTTAGGCTCTCTCTATATAATAAGAAGCTCTATCTTTTTTAAGATAAGCACTATAAGGTTCTGCTCCTATTTTATATTAATAATATCCTTATTTTATTTTATTAAAACTATATTTCTAAAGCTTAGAAGCTTATATAAGAGATTAAGAAACTATATAAACTATATAAACTAGGCTCTATTAAATAATATCTTAGAATATATATTATATAAGACTAAGTGGCTAAAAAGATCTATCTAGTCTATAACTAGTATATTAAAACTATTATAGAGCATTTTAGGCTCTATAATAGTATCTATCTAAGCACTCTTATACTAGTTATTAAGCTTATAAAGAACCTTAATAAGGCTACTATTATAGAAGTTAAGGATTACTAATTACTTATTAAAAGTATTCTATATATAATATTAATAATATACCTTAAAGTAGCCTTTACTATAGTATTACTTTCCTGCTTCCTTATAAATCTAAGTATATAGTACTTTGCTATAGTAAAGCAGTATATATAGTATCTCTATATAACTTACCATCTTATAATCTGCTATAGCAGCTTAAAGGGTAATAAAGAAACTCCCTTACTGCTAATTATTAGTAATACCTTATTTATTAATAATAAAGAGACTTATAGATTATTATAAAGCTATATAATAATACTTTTTAGAGGTATAATTTAGTGAAAAGCAGCCTATTAAGTAATAGTTATAATATTAATAACTAAAGCAGAGCTTCTAAGCCTTAAATATACTACTAAAAAGATAATAGCTCTTTAAAGGCTATACTATAACCTTACTTTAAAGCTTAGAGATATTTAAAAAGTCTATTATAATAATTAGCAGACTATTTAACTAGTAGTTAGAGAGAGAGAGTATATTTTAATCTATCTATAGTATATTAATATTTAAAATATATAGCTATATTAAGAGTATATAAAGAGCACTTTTAAAGTGCTCTATATATCCTTAAATAAGATATTAATAAATAGACTTATAAAAAGCTTCTTCTAAGCTAAGTTTAAATACTTCTAAGTATTACTAAACTTAGTAGATACTTATTATATTATTATAATAAAGGAGAAGTAAGTTTAAGAGTATAGAATAAAGCTCTATTAGGCTTAAAGGCTGGTAGATATTATCTATAAGGCTATAGCCCCCCTATATATAATAGCTAGGCAGAAAAGCAATTCTTATAGATATACTAGCCCTAGATATACTAGCTCTATACCTCTCTAAATACTAAAAAGCAAAGAGTATTAATACCTAAAGATATATATTTAATAATAGAAGCACTCCTTAGTATAAATAGCTATAATAAGGCAGTTAATAAAGCTATTAGCTATACTAATAGGTAGCTTATAGAGAGCTAAAAAGCTCACTAAGTAAGTATATATATTAGTAATAGTACTACTAAAAAGAGTAGTAGCTATAGAAACCTGCTAAAAAGAGCTAGCTAAAGCTAGCTCTTCTATAGCAGCCTCTAGGTATATAATAACCTAGAGCTCCTTCTCCTCCTTCTACTCCTTCTCCTCCTTCTTCTTCTCCTCTTTCTCCTTCTCCTTCTTAAAAGTAGTCTAAAGGACCTAATACTAGAAAGTAAGAGCCTAGATAGATAAGTTAGCACTATGCTAAATTATCTTATATATACCTATATATATATATAAAATACTTATAACCTAGTTATTATTATTATAGGCTTTATAGTAGTGCTTATAGAAAGTAATAATAATAGTAAAAAGAGACTTATAGCCTTAGCTAGCTAGATAGCAGTAGTAATATCTATTAATATTATAAAAATAGTAACTAGAGCTCTTATCTATAAATAATAAGTATATATAGCTATAGCATAGATACTCTATTAGCTTACTAGCTCCTTCTAAGATAGTAGAGAAAGTATAGAGCTTCTTAGTAAAGTCTAGGGTTTTCTTATTAATAGCAGAGTTAGTCTTCTTCTTTAATATACTATAATATATACTAGCTATAATCTTTACCTTCTTAGACTTATACTTAGGCTTCTCTAAACTATTATTAGGATTTCTAGACTATATAGAAGTAATATTATAAATATACTAATAGGCTCCTCCTTATTCTTATTCTCTTTCTCCTTAATAGAGGGAGTATACTTATATTTATATATAGACTTCTTCTTAGAAATCTCAGCCTCCTCTATTAAAAGAATATTATTAGCTTCTATAATATTAAAAAGCTCTACTAGATAGTAATAGTTACTAGAGAGGTTATAGAATAGTAAAATAAAAGGCTTATACTTATTAATCTTATTATTTTTAGCCTCCTTCTACTTAGTAAGAGCAGCTAGCTGCTCCTACTCTACTTTCTTCTTAGCTTTATAGGTTATCTTAGCCTTAGTAATATAGTTAGTGACTAGTATTATAGATTATTTATACTTAGAAGCTATTTTTAATAATAGTATTAATAGGTATAGATAGTTCTATATAAAAATAAGTATTAGTAATAATTAATAATATATATAATAATTCTTTTATATATATAAAGGGTTAACTTATAATTATTATAGTATTCTAAGTAAAAGAAAGAGGAAAAATTAAGGCAGAGAGTAGTATAAGTAATAACTATATCTATCTAGCCACCTTTATAGACAGTTAAGCACTACTAACAGGATTCTACTACTTACTTAAATTATATTACTATTACTTAAGTTATATATTACTTATTTATACTCTTTAAAGCACTTATAAGGGATACTTTTATTTATTTTATACCTTTAAGGCTATTTATAACACTACTTTATCTCTTTTATATATATCTAAAAATAGTTATAGCTATATATAATAATAGATTGCTATATTAGCAATATTTATTATATAGCTAGGGGGTATATTGCAATATAGTTTATAGCACTCTTAGTCTTATAAGGCTATAGTAGCTGTGCGCTGTGGCGTGCAATTATATAATTACACACTGCAGACTATTTTACTATACTTCCTGCACATACTAATCCATAGCTAAGACAGTTGCTCCTTATAACTCACCCTCACCCCTACCTATAGCTTGTAATATATTATATATAATATAAACTTTAATAAGTTAAAGTTCTACTCTCTGGATAATAAAAAGGAGGCTATAGATATCTAGAGTGCCTATATAATTATTAATAAAGTTAATATATTTATTAAATTCTCTAATATAGTTTTTAAGACCTTAGAGATACTTAAGAAAGTAAATAAAAACTTTATAATAAATAAATAAACTATTAGTAAGCTTAAGTCCACTATACTAACTACTTTCTATAGTTTAGAAATACTTTATATTATTACTAAGATATAGTTTAAGAGTATACTAACTAAAATATAGAGAGAACTGCTTACTCCTAAATAAACTTCTAATTCTAAAAGTATACTAGAATTAAGTATAAACTCTTTATTAATACTAAAGCTTTATTCTAAAGTATAAAGTGCTATTACTAAGAGTATAGATCTATATCTACTTATTTTAAATACTTAAGAACTAGCTACTTAAGTATCTATAAAGGAGGAGAGCTTATAATAATCTAGATAAAACTTCTTCTTAGTAGCTAAAATAGAGCTATTTCTTATTAATATTAATAGATTAACTATAGATCTTTAATATAATATAATAGTAAAGAGCAGTATCTCAGAGTTTTTATAACTCTTTATTTTGAAATAGGCTTACTAAATAACTACTAAAACACTTTCTTTATAATGTTATACCTTTTAGTATTAAGTTTATAGTTATAATATAGCCCCCTGCAAAAAAGACTATAATAAGTTTACTTAGTTTATAGATATAATTTGTGAAACACTATAGAGGCACTTTAACTTATACTCTTTACTAATTAAGAATAATAATATAGAACCTCTATATATTTCTATTAGTAAGCAAACCCTCTAAATATCATAAAATTAGATATAGACTAGTGAAATAGTAATAGAGCTAATTATATTAGGACTGAGTAGGCTACTAAGGCTCTTATAGCCTGGGAATGCCTTTGCTAAACCTTCTAGTGAGGTATTATAAAAAACGCCTAAAAAGTAAACCCTTTAGTAAGGTATATATAAGAGATAAGTCCTTAACCTCCTAAGAGGTTCTTATAGCTAGAAGTATAAAAAGCTCTATAAATAGGGCTTTATATCTATCCCTCTTCTTTATCCTTATTAACTTATAATAAATCCTCTAAGATATTAGCACTATACTTAGTATATTAATATACTAGGTATATATATATTATACCTATTATTACTAGTAATATAAACTAGATTGCTATAGAGTTTAGTATTAATATAATTAATAAAAACTCCTCTTTCTTTAACTAAATGGTCTATATAGAGAGTATATTATTAGTATAGCTCTTAAGAGAGCTTATCTTAATACCCCTATAGAAGATATCTATATATATAATTAAATTGCACAGAAATAAGTAAATATAGTAGTAGAAGTTAAGTAGATTATTATACACTCTATTTATTAGCTCTTCTTTAAACAGGCTTTCTATAATACTAAGGTAGAGGTAGCTCTATAGGGATTAGTAAGTATAGCTTATACTAAATGCTTTAATTTAGAGAGAGTATTATTAATAATAGTATAGTTAGTAGATAAAGTAGTGATAGAGATAGTATTAGTAGTGTGGGTAATAGGTAAGAGGATAAGTTAATAGTTTAGTAGTTTATAGTAATTAAGTAATTAAAAACTATATTATTATTAAACTGTGAAGTTAAGGATTATAAGGATATCTAGTGAGATAGGTATATATAAGTATAGCTATAGTTAGGAGAGTTATAATTATATAACTAAAGGCTATATATATTATTAGGAGGCGCGGCGCGGAGTTAGAAGGTCTGTTGCAAAGTAGGTAAAACCACTATATAGTGGCTAGAGGCTATACCTTTTAGTATAAAGCTATTATAGAATGCACTTTTATATATAAAACTCTATATTTTACTATTATAGTATATTTATAGAATAACTCTAAGATATACCTAAATACTAAGTAAAAGATAGTATACTTTATAAGAGATTTCTTAAAGCCTCTAAGTAACTACTTTAAAGTTAGGAAGCTAAAAGAGCTACTCTAAGATATATTTTAAGAAGCTATAAATAAGGAAATCAATAAGTTTATAGCTAAGGGGACTTAGTATATTATTAACTAATCTAAGGTATACTTAAAGCCTCTTTTTTTAAAGTAGGTATATATTTATAAGTTCTAAAGTATACCTTAATATCTATAAAGCATAAATCTATATATATAGAAATATATAAAATACCTTCTCTTTTAGCTTAATCTATATTACTATATTTATAGCTTAAAGTCTATATATAGTTATAGTGATTATAGCTTAGTTTAACTATAAAGTACTCTAATTTAGTATTATTAATATATTCCTAAATATAGATATTAACCTAAATAGAGAACTAGTTACCTACTACTTTCTAAATAGCTTTAAGGAGGTTAGTAAGATTATAGAGCTTCATAGAGCTCTATATAACTTAAAGGATATACTTCTTCTCTAGTATACGGAATTCTCTATAGCTTTATATAAGCTTAGGCTCTCTCTATATAATAAGAAGCTCTACTTTTTCTAAGATAAGTACTATAAAGTTCTAATCCTATTCTTTATTAATAATATCCTTATTTTATTTTATTAAGACCATATTTCTAAAGCTTAGGAGCTTATATAAGAGATTAAGTAAATATATAAACTATATAACCTAAGCTTAATTAAATAGTACCTTAGGCTATATATTATATAAAACTAAGTAGCTAAAAGGATTTACCTAGTCTATAACTAATATATTAAGACTATTATAGAGCGCTTTAATCTCTATAAAAGCCTCTATCTAAGTACTTCTATACTAATTATTAAGCTTATAAAAGAACCCTAGTGAGGTTATAAATATCTAAGTTAAGGAGTATTAATTACTTATTAAAAGTATTCTATATATAGTAATAATAATATGACTTAATATAGCCTTTACTATAGTATAAATCTCCTACCTTTTTATAGATCTAAGTATATAGTACTTTGCTATAGTAAGATAGTATATTTAGTATCTTTATATAAGTTACTACTTTATAATTTGCTTTAGTAGCTTAGAGAGTAATAAGGAGACTCTCTTACTATTAATTATAAATAATATCTAATTTACTAATAACAAAGAGACTTATTAGTTATTATAAAGCTATATAATAATACTCTTTAGAGATATAATTTAGTAAAAAGCAGTCTGTTAAGTAATAGTTATAATATTAATAACTAAAGCAGAGCTTCTAAGCCTTAAGTATACTACTAAAGAGATAATAGCTCTTTAAAAGCTATACTATAATCTTATTTTAAAGCTTAGAGATATTTAGAAAGTCTATTATAATAATTAGCAAACTATTTAACTAGTAGTTAGATAGGGAGAGTATATATTAACTTACTTATAGTATATCAATATTTAGAATATATAGCTATACTAAGAGTATATAAAGGGTATCCTTAAACTGCTCTATATATCTATAGATAAGATATTAATAAATAGGCTTATAAAAAGCCTCTTCTAAGCTAAGTTTAAATACTTCTAAGTGCTGCTAAATTTAATAGATATTTACTATATAATTATTATAAAAGAAAAGCAGGTTTAAGAGTATAGAATAAAGCTTTATTCAGCCTAAAAGCTTATAGATACTATTTATAGAGCTATAGCCTCTCTGTATATAGTAGCTAGGTATAAAGGCAATTCTTATAAGTATACTAGCCTTAGGTATACTAACTCCACACCTCCTAAATACTAAAAGTAAAAGGTATTAATACCTAAAGATATATATTTAATAATAGAAGTGCTTCTCTATATAAATAGCTATAATAAGGTAGTTAATAGAGCTATAAGCTATATTAATAAATAGCTTATAGAGAGCTAAAAGGCTCACTAAGTAAGTATATATATTCATAATAGTATTACTAAGAAAAGCAGTAGCTATAGAGATCTACTAAAAAGAGCTAGTAAAAGGTAGCTCTTTTATAGCAGCCTCTAGATATATAATAACCTAGAGCTCCTCCTCCTCTTCCTCCTCTTACTCTTTCTCCTCCTCTTCCTCCTTCTTAAGAGTAATCTAAAAAGTATAGTAGTAAAGGAGAAGGCTCTAGATAGATAAGTTAGTACTATACTAAATTATTATATATATATCTATATATATATATAGAATACTTATAATTTAGTTATTACTATTATAGACCTTATAGTAGTGTTTATAAAGTATAATAGTAGTAATAGGAAGGAGGTTATACCTATAGCTAGTAAAATAGTAATAATAATACTTATTAATACTATAGAAGTAGTAACTAAAGCTCTTATTTATACGTTATAAGTAAGTATAGCTATAATATAGATACTTTATAAGCTTACTAGCTCTCTATAGGATAGGAGAGGAAGTATAGAGCTTCTTAGTAAAGCTTAAGATCTTCTTACTAATAGTAGGGATAGTTTTCTTCTTAGGTATACTAAAATATATACTAGCTATAACCTTAGCCTTCTTAAGCTTAGCTTTCTCTAAACTATTATTAATATTCCTAAAGTATATAGAAATAATATTATAAATATATAGATAGGCTTCTCCTTATTCTTCTCTTTATTCTCTTCTTTCTTAATAGAGAGGGTATACTTATATTTATATACTAACTTCTTAAGGGCTTTAGCTTTCTCTCTTAAAAAGATATTATTAACTTCTATAGTATTAAAGGACCTTACTAAATAGTAATAAGCTTCTCTTAAGCCAAGTTCTCCTCTATTTTATAGAGAATAATCTTAACTATTAGATATTAGTATTACTAAAGAGGCTATAGAATAGTAAAATAAAAAGCTTATACTTATTAACTTTATTATTTTTAGCCTCCTCCTGCTTAGTAAGAGTAGCTAGCTAGTCCTGCTCTACCTTCTTCTTAGCTTTATAGATTACCTCAGCTTTAGTAATATAGTTAGTAACTAATACTATAGATTATTTATACTTAGGGGCTATTTTTAATAATAATATTAATAACGATAGATAGTACTATATAGTAGTAGGTCTTTATAATATTTAGTAATATATATAATAATTTCTTTATATATATAAAGAGTTAACTTATGATTATTATAGTGTTCTAAGTAGAAAAAAGAGGAAAGTTTAAGGCAGAGAGTAGCATAAATAATAACTATACTACCTAGCTACCTTTATAGATAGTTAAGTACTACTAATAAGATTCTACTGCTTACCTAAATTATATTACTATTACTTAAGTTATATACTGCTTATTTATACTCTTTAAAATATTTATAATAAATATCTTTATTTATTTTATATCTTTAAGGCTATTTATAATACTACTTTATCTCTTTTATATATATTTATATATAGTTATAGCTATATATTAAAGTAGGCTAAGAACCCTAAGACCAAAATAATAAAACTATATACTTCTATATATTTATATAGAAATATTATAATATTATAGCTTTATATCTAGAGGCTCTAGAATAAAGAAAAAGATCTTATAATAAGTAGTTATATTATTATAGATATAATCTCTTAAGCAAAAACTATAAAAACTTCTAAATAATAAGATAAGCTATCCTAAGATATATCTATCTAAAGCTATCTAGATAACCTCCCTTTTTCTCCTATATAGAGCATAGACCTTCTATATTATGCTAACTAATATAATAACTTAGGTAATCTTAAACTAGGCTAATCCTATTACTCTATTTTAATTATTCCCTATAGTCTTAATACTATATTCTATAAAGTAGACTATATAATAAAGAAAAAGAAATTATATAAATAAAAGTTAATATTTTTTAAAGAAAAAGGTAGTTATATTATTATCTCTATATATCTTAGGCTATTATAGACTTAATTACCTCCTCTAGTAGTTATATCTTCCTAATCTCCTTCTTTTAGATATATCCTCCATAGATTTATAAGCCTTATCCTAATCTAATCCTCACTTATATTATCCCTATCTATACTAAGTAGGTAGATAGAAGAAGTAGTAACTATAGTTCCCCTTAGGGATATTATCTTTAATCTATTATTAATAGTTAACCTACTCTATAATATAGTCCTTATAGCTATTATAGATAAGCTTAAGAATATTAAATAAGGCTAGATATAGAGAGTACTTCTTAATAATAATAGCTTAATATAGTATTAATAAGAATAGATATAGAGAAAGTATCTCTTATCTAATATTAAGTAGTTTAGTTAGTAAAGAAAAAGGGTTTAATAGAGTTAAATCTAAGGGTATAAGGCTAGAGTTATCTCCTCTAGGAGATAGCAGGATATTACTAAGACTAAATATTAATAAATTTAGGTCTATAATAGTATAGAAGCTAGCTATACTTAAATAATAAGGAGTAGGCTCCTTATTATTAAGCTTATTAATCTAACCCTTAGTATAATATATAAGATTTATAGGTAACTTCTTATAAGATAAGAAGTAAAGCAGAGAGGTAGTTAGGATATAAAGATATTACCTATAATTAAATGTAGGCCAGATAGAGCGAAAAATATAGATATCGAAAGACATATATATTGATAACTGCATAGATATCTAAGGCCTAGAAAGGCGGGGGAAAAGGTAGGTATATATAGACAGTTTGATTCCTAAGGCTTCGTAAGTGCTTACGCGGCCTTCTAGCTTAGAGTTAAATCTTATTAGGTGTATATTACCTTATTTAGTAATAATAAGGTATAAGGTTTATCTTAAAGCTATAAGGTTTAAACTTTAACCTAAAGTTTAACCTTATTCTCAAACCTTATTATTCCTTACAGAGTATATTATATAATTACCTAGTATATATAATATATAATATATATACCAGAATATGCCCATTTTCACAAGGATTCTAAGAATATTATCCATTTTCTTATACCGCTTATACCTATAGAGTTATAGCACTCTAAAAGTATAGTAATAATAATATATAAGTTCTTTTTATAGTAATAGGAATAATATATTTCTTATATAATATAATATAAAGATCTATATAAATAGTTTTAAAACCTTAGGAGAGAGCAGAAAGAAAGGGAAGCTAGGTTCTAAGAGCTATATATTACTAAAGTTACTATTTACTTTTACTATAAATAGGTCTGTTTAGAGTATTTATAAAAGCTTATTATTATAAATTATTAAGTACTTTATAAATTTAGTAGTAATCTTTGAGATATATTAAATAATAGTTTAGGGGTAATTTTGCCTTACTACCCCTCCTCTAGTTATAGCTAATACTAAACTATTAACTATATCTTTATAAATATATACTATAACCTAATCTACTACTTAAAGACTATATACCTAGCTATTATTTTACTAACGTTAGAATCTAACTATAGTATTTTTCTAAAGAAAACTATAAAGATTAGAGAGAGCTCTAAAAAGCTTATAAGATTTATAGAGATCGTCTATAGTATCTTTAAATAGATAGTTAGAATCTTTAGTCTATATTAAATTAGTATAGTAAACTATATCTCTTTACTAGTTTATTATTATTATTATTTAGTAATTTCGGCTATATTAAAGATAAAAAGCTATAATATCTAACTAAGTAAGTAGATTATAGTAAGTATCTATAATTATTATAGTTAAGATTTAATATCTACTAAGGGTAGGTATTATTCTTATTTACTAAGTAACTTACCTTCCTAAAGTTTATATATACTTACCTAATCTATATATATCTAATTTAGTAAAAGTAATATACATTTTCTACTTTAAGGAAGTTTCCTATTATAAAATATCCCTAGGTATTATAGAAATAAGTAAGATAGTATTAAGTAACTAAAAGAGGCTACTTACTCTAGCCTCTAGTTATATTAAATCTATAATAGAATTAAGTTTATAAAGATAATATAGTATAGTTATTTACTTTAATATACTAATTAGGTACTCTCCTTTTCTCTACTTTAGTCTTTAGTAACCTAGAATTACTAATTAGCTCTATAAGAATAGATTTAGGTTTATAGAGATTATTAATATAGACTAGCTACACTTAATTAATAATATAGTATAGACTATTATATATAAAAAAGATAGCTTTAATTTATAAAGATTAAAGACTTTTTTCTATCTATTTATTCTCTTAGTATACTATAGTAATAATATTATTTTAGTAAGTATAGTTTTATATAATACTAACTATTAAGTAGTTATTAATAATATTTCTTACTTTAGTATTTATTAATAAGCTTAGGTTTAGATCTATAAAAAGCTTAATAGAGATATTAATAGGTATAAAAGCTCTAGAAACTTAAATATTAAGTATAGATACTTTAGAATTAAGATTAAGTATTTTAAAATATCTAAAGTAGAGTTTTACTAAGGTTAATCTTTCTATAATTCAAGAATTAAAAACTAAAAAGTCTTAAGTATAAATTATTTTCTAAATCTTTTTATTATCTAGTAGAGAGATAATCTTTTTAACATACTTAGCTTTATTAATAGTTCTTAATAAAGTTAGAAAGACTATACTATCTATCTCTAGGTTTTTATTATAGAACTTAGAAATAATTTAATTTATCTAAGTATTAAAGATATCCTTAAAGAAAAAACTAGCTTAATACGTAGCTAGCTCTAATTATATATAGTAGTAAACCTACTTAAGGTATAGTATACTTAATATCTATAGTTATGCTTTCTTGAGTTAGAGTACTTAAATAACTTTAACTAAATACTTAAAAATAGAGATTATATTATTAAAAAGCTTATAAATAGCTATTATAGACCTAATTAATATCTTAAGATATAACTCTACTTTTTTATTATACTAAAAGCTATTATAAAAGTAGGAAAAGTCTAGAAGCTAGTTAATAAATAGAGCAGAATAAAAGATAACCTTACTTTTTATACTTAGCTTTACTATTATTTAGAGAATAAAAATAGTAAGCTAGCTTTTCCATATAATAGCTCTATTATTAGTAATTTTAGTATTAATTAAGATATAATATTATTCTATAAAGTTAATTTTAGTAAAAAGATTATAAATAAACGCTAGAAGCTAGTCTTTATATTAATAGCTAAAGGGGAAGTTTTAGTCTAAATAGTTCTTTATAAATTTAATAGATTAATTATAGTAATTAAGTCTTTTTTATTTTCTTTAGTTTATTCTAGCTATTAAAACTTAATAAGTTAAAGCTACTTAAGATAAATATAGAGTTAAGCTATAAAGATATTAAAATAAAGCTACTAAAGCTCTTTATATTTAAGGTCTTTATTTAGTTTAAGAGGAAATTAGAAATAAAAAAGAAATATCTAACTAGCTAAGTATTACTTCTTAATCCTTATAGGAAGTATATTTAGGGTTTTCTTAAAGAGAGAGAAATTAGTAAGTATAACTATTACGCTAACACTATAACCCGCAAAGCGGCAGGATACGCACTGCAATTAATAGATATATATAAGGTTATATAACCTATCACAGAGCATATATATAGAGTTTAACACTACTACCTATATAGTTAAGTAGAACTTCTAAATAGACATATATTAACTTATAGGCTTTTAATATATATATATAAAGAGAGCTCTAAGTTCTATATAAACCTTAATCTAGTATAAAACTAATACTAATTAGTAGTTAATCTTATATATTATACTACTTAACTTCTGTAAATTAGTAAGAATATCACTTAAAGAGGTAAAGTGATAACTCCTATATTAGGTTTATAATCTAGTATATAAGGGACTTATCTTTATACTACCTAGGTTATTAGATATAAAGGGTAGGTTTGCTTATAGTATACCTATCTTAAAAACCTTAATATACCCCTATATCTATTATATAAACAATAACTTCACTAATATAACTTATCACCTATAAATACTACTTAAATAATAAAAATAAAAGATAATAGATAAATAATAGATCTATAAATATTATAATAAGCTAATACAATAAAAATACTACTATAAAATTATCTATCTTAACTAGTTCACTATATTTAAGCTTAAAATCTAGTCTCTATAAATCTATACTACTACTCTTTAAAAACACCAGAAAGTCTATAATACCTATACTTATATACACTAGAATATCATAAAACCTTTACTTAAAACACTTAATTTATTTACTATAAAACAAGCACTACTATTAACCTTATAATTATTAAGGAGAAATTGCTTTTAACCTAGAACTATAACTCATACCTAAACAAAGAGTAAATCTAACACCACTAGCAACTTTTTACTAAAACAACATATTATTTAATATATAGTAAAACAACCTACTAGTAGATTTAGTAAAAGACACTAAAACACTATAATAACTTGTAGTATTATTATTAACACTACTAACACCTACCTAAACCTAGAATTATCCTAACTAAGAGGTATAAAACAAAAGTATCTATCCCTTCACACCTTAAAACAGCAAAATATCTTTCCTATTCAGTTTATAGATAGAAATATAGCTTAAGTATTATTACCTATAGTAAGTATAATAACACCACAGCAATATTCTAAAGGAAATAACAGAAGAAGATAAAACTAAATAATAGCAATATAGCTTTACAGACCTAATAAGAGCATCACTAAGACTAAGAATATAAAGCTTTACCTTAACTATATTAAAACCTAGTAACTAGAGAACTAGCTATCCCAGTATAAATAAGGGAGACTTACACTATAGTAAAAGCTTTAATAAGAGACTTTACTAACTAAAACCTCACTAAAGTATTTATTTACCTTCTTTTAGATAATACTATTAACCACTATAGTAAATCCTTTTATATCTAGCTAATTAACGCTACAGTTAGACCTATTAATTATAGTAACTCCACACTATTAACTTATTATAAAACCCCTAATCCCTCTAAATATAAAAGCATTTATAAATAACTATAACTAGGGTTAAATATTTAAATTTAGTAATAAAACTATAAAAAAAGAGGTAAACACTAAAATCCTCTTTTACCTTAAGACCTATAAAGCTAATAGCCTTATAGATATAGCTTTATAGAGAGAATTTATATATAACTTTATTAATCTACTACTTATATTCTAGAACTAAGCTACTATAAGTATTATTTAATAACTCTATAACTACCTCATAATAAGCAGAGTATATACTATCTATAATTCCCTATAAGTTATAGATTAACTCTTTATAATTATTATAAAGAATAACTTCTACTTTTAGATAACTAAGAAAGCTAAGAAATAAATAAATAAAAACACTATATTTATAAAACTATAGGAAAACAAAAACTTTACTAGAAAGATTATAGGTAGTAATAGTAAGAGAAGAGCAAAGTTTATACCTTTATAGACTAATAATAAGAGAAATATACCTATAAATAATAGAAATCCACAGCTAGTTAACCTTAGTTTAACTTTAAATACTAACCCTACTCTAAATATTATAAATACTTAAATCAGACTTAAAAATAATATATACTTACTTATATACTAACTTATAGACCTAACTAAGCTATATATTAATAAGATAAAGTGTAGTAGTAAAGATATAGATATTTTAAAGCTAAAACTCTATATCTTCTAGAATATATATAAGAGAGCAGGCCTTATAAAGGAATAAACACTATTCACTTTTCTAATTATACTTAAAAAAAGAGTATTATATTATTACTATAAAATAATTTGCTAAATTTAGCCTTATCTTAACCTAAACCAGATTATTACTAAGCTCAGTAAATATTTAAAAACAGAAAAATTTAAATAAGTATACCTTACTAAATAAAATACCACCACACTTATATTAATTATAAATAATAATCTATCTATAATAAAGCTTAAAGTATTAGACTTACTAATTAATACTCTTATAAAGATATAACCTATATTAGATACTACCTATAAAAGTAATAAGATCCTATATAACTAACTCCTTTAAGGTTACTAAGAAGTTAAGAAATATAAATAAGCCACTATAAACCCTATAATAAAGTTTAAAAGCCTCTATAACTAGCTTAAAGTTATAATTAGTAACATAGTTATACTTAGAAATAATTAATCACCCCTATAACTATAATACTATACTAAGTAATACTAAATAGATTATAAATATAATAGCTAAGGCTAGAATGATTAATTTAGCTACTCTAGTTTATACTAAAACTTTAAATAAAATAATTTAAAGTAATAGCAAGATCCCTAAAAGCAGAGATACTATATCTATAAGAAGATAGACTACTATTTAACAAACTATATATAAAAAGAGAGAAATAAAGTATACTCCTACTTCTAAAGTAATTTATAGATTTAAGATACTTTAAAAACAGCTTACTAGTAATTTCTCACTTAATATAAAGGGACTAAAGATAAAGATTATAAGAATTTAATAATAAATAATAAATAGGATAAAGAGATTAAGATATACCTCTAGTTACTTAGAGAAGGGCAAAACAGTTAGAAGTACTAATAATCTAATAATAAATAGTAAACTTTATTCTTTACCTAATTTATAAACCTAAACGCCTAATTAACTTATTTAGTAGATAAAAATACTATTACTAAGTACCTACTTAACTAAGCAGCTTATTATAGGATTACTTACTATAACCCTTTTAAATAAATAATTAATAATACCCCTATTAATATCTTTATACTTAAGAAAAGATATTCTTTAGAGATTTTCCAGAATATTATCCTAGATATAGAAGCTATAGAACTTTTAATAGCTAGTTATAACTAATAAATTATACTTAAAAGGACTAAGTTACTTAATATTATAATTAATCCCACTACTATAAAAGGGGTAAGCATTAAATTTAGTTTAGGGAGAGTAATTAAATTAATAGGAATAATAATTTTCTCTATACCTTTTAGAGAAATAATATTCTATATTATATCAGTAAATACCCCTTTTCTCCTATATCTTATAGATATAGATAAACTAAGCATTTAATTTAATAATTTAAGAAACTATTTATAATAAGGAGATCTAATTATCCCTATTATTTATAAATAAAGCTATCTATAGCTACTATTAGATATAGAGAAGATATTAACCTAAAATAACCTTATAGAGACTAAATTACACTAACTCTATTAATAGTTTAAATATCTATTAGTTTACTAACTTTATAGAGTTTTATAGCAGTTAGGCCACTAAGTTAAAATATAAATACTTAAATATCTTATAAAGTTTTATAAATGCTACTAACTTAATATAGAAGCTCTAAATTGCTTTAAATTTACTCTTAAGGATAAATATAACTTTAACTATACTATAGTAATTAATATTATTTATCTTAACTTAAGACTAGTACTTTATATAGTTAATATAGCTACTACCTTTAATATAGAAAGATTTCTATAAAATCTATTAGTAAGTATAGTACTTAATATACTTAAATAATACTAGATCTATATCTATCTTAGACCTCTAGATATAGTAATTACTAATACTAATACTAATTTTAGCTTATCTAAGTAGTATAGCACACTTTATTTAATATTAATAACTACTACTAAAGTCTCTATAGAGGCTTATAACTCTATAAGTAAGGTTAAGAGATATTATATAATCCTTTGAAAAGTCTATAATATAATTCACTAAGACCTTTCTAATATAAATTGCAAAATAATCCTCTAAATAGCTTTAAAGGCTATTAATAATACTATAAAGCTAAAAGGCCTAGTTCTAATATTACTTATTCTTTTAGTATACCTATAGCTTACTAATAAATCTCCTCTATCTCTAGAAATCTAAAAACAGGCAGCTACTATATAAAGGGTAATAGAAAACCTCTAAAACGTCCAGGCTTTATACTAAGTTTTAGAAGCTCTTACTATCTATAATAAACTAGATATATATAAAACTCTATAGCTATTACTACTCTTACTTATATATATCTACTATAAAAAGAAGAGCTAGTAAGAACTATATAAACTCCTTACTATTAATAGTAAGACCTATATACTTAACCTCTTATATAGATCTCAGACCTTCTAATTAACTATTATCTATCTATAGTATGGCACTAGTAATACTAGTAAGGATAATAATAATATATTAATAGACTCTCTAGACTAGAATACTAGAAGAATAGAAGAAATAGATAAAAATAATACTATACTAGTACTAATACTAATATTACTACCTCTATATAAGAGAGGCAGACTACTAAAGAACTATATAGAAGCTATTATAACGCCTACTATAGATATAATATAAAGAAGTAACTACTTTATAAACTAGAATAGATAAAAGGATACTAAAGTTAACACTATTTTTATTATTAATATAGTAAAAGCTCTTAGCTAAGAGATTAATAATACTATAACCTTCCTAATAGTAAAAGAGCATTTAGATTATAACCTCACTATCTACCTATATAAAGAGGGTATTATTATAATATTAGGAGAACCTTTCTTCACCTCTATAATAGCTAAGATAACCACACTTTAGAAATATAGTATTTTTAAATTTATCCTCTATAATACTACTATTTATAGTAAAACCCAGATTTTTAAGTTCTATATAGTTTATAAAGTTAAAGAAAAAAGAACTAACTAACCTTATAAAAAGTTATAACTTATTATTTAGAGTTATAATAATAATAATAAAACTTTAATCCTTATATAATTACTAATAATTTAAAGAGTAAGTTAATAACTACTTCTCACTTTAGCACTATCCCTTATAGCAGAGAGATTTATCCTATAGCTTAGAGATATTATATAAGTATATATCTAGTCCTAAACAGAGCTTAATAAAATAATATTAACAAACCTTCTAAGTAAAATTTAAAGTAAATACCCTAAAAATCAGATTATAAAGATTATTAAACTCCTATATAGTATTATAGAAGCTAGAACCTATTAGTAGGTAACCTATAGCAAGCATTATAGAGAAAAGCTTAAGATAGATTAATTCTTATTTAACTTATACTTACTGATCTCCTTAACTACTACTAATAGATTTAGTATTATTAATATATAAACTAATAATATAATTAGACTTTTAACACTAAGCTTCTCTAAATAAGAGGATAATAAACTTATAAAAGCTAGCTTTACTATAAAGAATAAATAATAACTTAACCCAAATAACCTACTAATATTTAATAGTAGTATTATTATACTAAATATAAATAGCAGTCTTATTCTATACTAAAAGGGATAAGGAAACAAAATTAAGCTTATTAACTTAAAGGCTACTCTAACTAAACAAAAATAGCAATATATTTAGCAAAGAGCAAAAAGCATATATATTATGTTAATTTACTAACCAGAGATATACTTTAATCTATCTATAGCTATATAATATTAAAAGCTAACCACTAAAGATAAAAAGGCACTTAATTAACACCTTAAATAGCAAAAAGAAAACCTTAACCATAGCCTTATATTTATACCTATTAACTTAGTAATAGCTAAACTATTTATCTTTATTAACAGCTCTTTTATTAATAATTTAGACCTCTTATTATAAATCAGATTTATTATTATCCTCACTAATAAAAC
>JAVHLV010000587.1:0-25012 GCA_036785495.1 Colletotrichum neosansevieriae
AGTAAAAGTCTTTCTAGTACTAGGAAATAAAGAGTATAATAACTATATACTAAAAGAAGAAGATAAAGAACTAATAGTATCTAGAAAGATAATTAGAAATAAAGAGGAGGATATATTATAATCTATAATAAGATTAAGATAGTATCTAAGAAACTTAGAAATAGTAATTAAAGTATTAAAAGCTAAATAGTAACTAGTAGTAGAAATTCTATAAATATTAAAGGAGAAAGAGAAGAAGTATATTAAAATAGAGGATCTAAAAAGCTTATAATCTTTCTTTTATTTTTAAATACTTAGTTTAATAATTTATAGACCTATTTATACTTATTTATAGGGTTTTTTTTCCTTTATCTCTTATATTTTAAAAGTTTTAGATTCTAAGAATAATATTTCTAAACTTTAGAGATAAGGATAAGAGATAATATTAACTTATTAAAATATATTACTCTACTACTAACTATCTTTTAATATAATAGTAATCTATCTGCTAATAACTTTAATATCTATACTAAGTATAAGATATTAGAGATCTATAGCTTTTTAATAATAATACTAAAACCTCTTATAAATATAGCTATTACTAAACTAAATAAATAAGAGGGCTAATAGTTTAAGAATAGATAGAAGAAAAAAAAAGAGAAGAGAGTATTAAAGTATAGTTACTAACCTATAAAAGGATATTAGTATCTAGATAACTAAGAGTATAGTAATAAAGCTATTAATACTAAAAGCAGCTATATAATACTATTACTAGTAAGAAGAAGAAGGATATCTATAAAGGAGATTTTATTAATTTTATACTTAGATAGGGTTTAAAGTTAGTTTTATAAACCTATTTAGAGGATATTTCCTTTATATTCTTATTACTACTTAATAATTTTTCTATTATTTTTTCCCTTTTTCTCTATTCTATAAAGATATATTTAGTTATTTTATTTTTCTTTTCTTAATCTATAATATAAAGCTCTAAGTAGTTAGTAATCTCTATAAGATTAAAGTCTAAAAGTAGTTCTAGTATAAAAGGGTACTAAGAGTAAGTAAACCTAGCTTCTAGATAATACTTTTAAGTCTATTAAGAATAAAGAGTGTTTTAAAAGATTAAAAAGTTAAATTTAGATATAGCTAATATAGCAGTATTAGCTAGGATTTAGAACTATAGAATTATTATAATACTATTAAATTCTCTACTCTTTCTTGCTTTATTATTATACTTAATTCTATATCTATAGTACTTATAAATACTTAGATTATTATAAGAGTAATTCTCTTAGATTTTATAGAAGAAGTAGTTAGTATAAGAAGTACTTAGTATAGAAATATATTTAAAGTATAGTTTATAAATAAAAATACTAGTTATAGGGTTTCTTATAGTATAGATATACTCCTTATAATAGATATAGAGTACTATATTATAACTATCTTAGAATTAAATAAATAAGCTATAAGCAGCTACTATATACTAAAAGACCTTTATCTACTATAAGCTAGAAAGGAAGATAGCAGAGATATAAATAAAGACTTAATAGTAAAAGTTACTAGTCCTTTTAGTTACTTTAAATATTTAATTAAAGTCTTACTTACTAAGATAAACTTTCTAAAAAGCTAGTTTTATTATATTAGCAGTCTTATTAGAAAACACTTATAGAATAAAGGCTACTTCTAAATATTTATTACTAGAAATATTAAAATAGAACTAAGTAAAGCTTATAGTAGCCTAAAAAGATAATAGATATTAGTTAAGTAATAAAAAGTATAAGGAAAAGTAGATTACCTAAAGCTAGTTATTAGAGTACTAGATAAAAAGAGATATATTATTCTGCTTTATCTAAGATATAGAGATATTAGAACTAAGTATCTAGAGAGTAGCTTTTAAGAAAAGATAATAAGAATAAAGCTAATTAGTATTCTTAATATCTAATATAAGGAAGTTATAGTTAGCTATAGTAAGAGAAGGTAATTTATAGATATAAGAAGAAGAATTTAGAGAAGTTAAGTTAAGATTAAGAGATAGAGAGAAAGATAACTATTAGAGAAAGAGAAGTTAATATTAGAGAATAGAGGAGGATATTTACCTAGTTTTATAATTAGATCTCTTACTTTAATAGCTACTAATAGCTACTATTTTCTTTATTCTTTTCTTATAAATAACTACTTTAATTTACTATTAGATATATTATTAGATTTTTTATTTTAAGTTTATTTTACCTTTATTAGAGCTAAGGAAGCTAAAAGAGAAAGAAGTTAATTATTTCTTCTATAAGATACTAATAAATTATAAGTACTTTAAGGTAATTAGCAGATATAAGAGAGTATTATTAACCCTTTTAGTTTCTTAGATCTTCTCTTTTTTATTTATATTTATATATATTATCTAATCTATTCTCTTAGATAGGAGATACTTAATATTAACTATTATACTATAATATTTTTAGATTTTATAATTACTCTTATTTAATCTATCTATTTAGTCTGTAAATTACTTACTCTTTTCTCTTATTAGCTTTCTTTCTAAAAATATTATAATAGGAAAGATTATTTTTAATAATAGTAATACTCTAGATAACTATATTTAAAAGCTAAGATTCTCAAAGCTTTCTACTCTTAATATTAGATAACTAATAGATCCTATATCTAATAAACTAAGTAAGAGCTAATTCTAGGTATAGAGCTAGATTATTAGAGATATATTAGGCTTTAAACCTATAAGAAAACTAAGATATTAGCTGCTAATAATTAAATATAAGACTCTATCTCTATAATACTAAGATATAACTAGCTAGATATATTTCTCTAATTTACTAATAAAATATATACTTATTAAATATTAGAGCAAAACTCTAGATATAGTATAGGAGTTATTTCCTCCTTCTAAACTATAATATATTATTACTAGCTTATATAATACTATTAGAATATTTAAGACTAAGATTCTAATATGCTTTACAGATATTATAGTAATTATATATTACTTTATAAGATCTATTAAAGCTAGATAACCCTTTTAGTACTATATAATTAGAGGTATAAAAGATAACTTTAATAATAGAAGTCTAAGAGATAGTATAACTATCTAGCTTAAAAAGGAAGCTCTAGATATACTATATATCTACCTATAAGTATCTAAATTAAATAGAGTAGTCTTTTTAGAGCTACTAATTAATTTATATAATAGATAAAACTAGTTTTATAATAATTAGTAGTTAGGAAAGAGAGTAGAGAAAAGACTATAAACTCTAATATATATTATAACTAGAGTCTTACCTAGAGCTCTAGCTATTATAACTAAAATCTTATTAAGATAACTATATTTAATTAACTTTTACTATACTAAACCTCTATTATAAGCTTCTAGCCTATATCTAGTTAACTAGTTTAGATCCTTTATATAATCTAGGAGCCTAGTACTACTAAAATAGCCTTTATAAGTAAGAAAAAGAACCTAGATTAACTAACTATTAGTAACTTTTATAAATAAAGAGCTATTTAAAAGGTATTAGGTCTCTTTAAAGCTAGATAGAACTATTTAAGACTAGGTCTTTAAAGATAGAAAGAGAATATTAAAGCAGATAGTACTAGAAGTAATAAAAGACTAGAAGGATAAGTATATTTTATAATTTATAAACCTAAAGCTCTTCTTATCTAATAGGATAAGTCTTAACCTACCTATATCTAAGAATATTTATTTGCAGATCTAACCTGCTAGTATATCTAATACTAAGGCTTTAAGAAGTAATAAAGAATTATTAGAGTATCTAACTATTTAGAATATAGTAATAAGAGATAAGATTAAAAAGTATAAAAGGGTAAATAATTAGTAGTAACTAATTAATTTATTAAAGTATTATAATTATTCTAGGTTTATAAAACTATTAATATTACTATACCTTATACTCTTTTTAGTAGGATAAGTTATCTTTAAATCCTATAATAACTTAGTAGTTTTTAACTATATAAGGCCTGCTAATCTTATACTAAATAATAATTAACCTATTCTAGTAGTTTCTTAGTATATATAAAATAACTAGCAGTTAGCAGATTACCTAATAACTAGGTATAGGTAAGGATTAGTTATTAATAGTATAGAGAAGGTAAAATATCTTTTTAATCTCTATAATATATAAGAGATACTAATAAGATAAGAAAACTTAGATAACTTTAAAGTTATAAGCTTTCTTAGACTTATAATTAGAGGGTTTCTGTTTTCTATCTATATTCTATTTTAAGAGCTATCTTAGATACCTAGAATAGAGATTATAGTAAATATAGTTAGTAAAATAAGAGGAGGTATAAGTAACCTTTAAAATACTATAGCTGCCTTCTTATTACTTAATTATAGTAATAGTTATTAGGTAATAATTATTATAAACTAAGTGAATAGTAATTGCTTTTACTAGAACTCTATATAGAATTTAAAAAGTAACTAATAATTTATAGATACTATAAATAATCTTAATAGATAGTATTATAAGATAGGGGCCCTAGTATATCTTAGAATAATCCTATTAACTAGTTATTATATAGTTAATTTAACCTAATAAAGAGATAGGTTTATATATAAACTTAGATATATTAAATAGATCTAAGTATTTCTTTAAGAGGGTGTCTTATTACTATAATTTAGCTATATAGCTAGGAGAAATAGAGAACTCTTTACTAATATAGAAATCCCTTTAGTTAACTAATATATTTCTGCTATTATTATAGAAATCTATAATATATCTATTAATATTAGCTTTGCTCTATAAGATACCCTATATAGCTAATAAGACTTTAAGAAAAATCCTTTCTTTCCTATATAACCCTCTATACCTAAACCTAGCTAACTCTTACTTCCAGATAATAATATAGGGAACTTTAGAGATAATAATAAGTCTAGGATTCCCTCTCTAAGAGATTTGCTAGGGTTAGCTTTATCTAATATATTAGATAGTAAACTTAATTATCTAAAATACTAACTTTAAATATAAGTCCTAACTACTAGGAATCTAATCTAAGGGACTAGTTCTGGTTTCTAAAGTGGTTGCTATTAGTTAGAAATTTTGAGCACAGACTGTCCACAAACCCTATAAAAGGTATAATACTAAAAAGTTAGTTCCTCCACTAAAAAGTTAGTTCTTATTTATATAAACCTTTTTATTAGTATATCTAGACCTATAGTCTTAGTCTAAAAGTTACTATAACCACTTTTTAGGCCTAAATATTAGTTCTAATATATTAGAAGTTATTAAAGTAATAAGCAATCTTAATATATACTAGCTATTATATACTATAATATTATTAGTATCTGTTTTAATAGTTTAAAAACTCTATACCTTTTATTATCTATTAATATACTATTTACTAATACTCTATATTATTTATAAATAGATATTTTTGCTTATATAATTTTTGCATTTAAATAACTTTATATTCTTGTTTTTTAGTATAGTATAAATACCTAGTTATTCTATTAAGCTTATATTATTTCTAATAGCTGAGAAGATATAGCTCTATATATCCTATTAGTTATTAACTCCTTATACTAACCTAGGTTAGCATAGATATACTATACTAGTTCTTATGTAATAAGTGATTCTAATTAGCTAAAAGAGTAGTGTTACTAGCTTTATTCTACTATTTTAGTCTTTTAGTTATTCTAATTAGTCTACTATTTAGCTCCCCTATTATAGCAGAAAGATTTTATTAAGGATATTAATTTATCCTGCTAATTAAGTATTTGCTTAGTTTTTATTAGCTAAAAGGTTAGTTCTATTTTTTTATGCTTTATAGTAGTAGTTATCTATATAATATAGTATTAACTAGATATAATCTAGTTTTACTCTTTTAGTTCTTAACTAGTTCTAATTAGTTTATAAGTTAGTTCTTACTAGGCCTGCTATATTAGTCCTTAAGTAATAAGTAGTCTTAATTAGCTAAAAGAGTGGTATTACTAGTATTATTCTGCTATTTTAGTCTTTTAGTTATTCTAATTAGCCTAAATAGTAGCTCCCCTATTATAGCAGAAAGATTTTATTAAGAATATTAATTTATTCTACTAATTAAGTATTTACTTAGTCCTTATTAGCTAAAAGGTTAGTTCTATTCTTCTATACTTTATATTAGTAGTTATTTATATAATATAGTATTAACTAGATATAATCTAGTTTTACTCTTTTAGTTCTTAACTAGTTCTAATTAGTTTATAAGTTAGTTCTTACTAGGCCTACTATATTAGTTTTTAAGTAATAAGTAGTCTTAATTAGCTAAAAGAGTAGTATTACTAGCTTTATTCTGCTATTTTAGTCTTTTAGTTATTCTAATTAGCTTAAATAGTAGCTTCTCTATTATAGCAGAAAGATTTTATTAAGGATATTAATTTATTCTACTACTTAAATATTTACTTAGTTCTTATTAGCTAAAAGGTTAGTTTTATTCTTCTATACTTTATAGTAGTAGTTATCTATAATATAGTATTAACTAGATATAATATAGCTCTACTATTTTAGTCCTTAACTAGTTTTAATTAGTTTATAAGTTAGTCCTAAATTTATTCTATTTATCTAACTATAAAGTAGTTCTTACTTATTAGAGGGTTAGTTTCCTTACTTAGCAGATAATTACCTTATTAAGTAGTTCTTATTCTATATTATATTATTCTATTTAGTTCTCTAGTATATATATATAAATCTTCCCTTTTCCCACTCTTAAAACCCCTTTTCTTATCACTTAAATATATATCTTATTAAAAAGCTATATTCTACTTTTCTACTTAATATTTTATACCTCTCTTTTCCTCTTTTAAGTTAGAATATCTTATATCTTTTACTCTTATTTCTCTCCTAGTATTATTAATACTAGTATAAAAACTATTCTCTCTTACTAACTTTACTTCTATTTTTAATTTAATAACTATTAGAATTACTAGCTTTCTATAAGCTCTATCTAGGTTCTATATCTTATCCTCTTATTTCTTAGTTTCTCCTAGCTTTTAGCTAATATCTATACTCTAATATTAGGCCTCTTTTTATATCCTATTAGTCTAAGCAGCTCCTAAAATCTCTAAAGTCTCTAAGACCTTACTATATCTCTGCTAAGCTTATTCTACTATAATTACTATCTAGTAAGTAAAGCAGCTAGTCTAGGTTTTAAAAATTATTATAACTTAAATATTATCTTAACTCTTATTACTAGAAGTAATATTACCTTATTTAGAGCACTAAACTAAGTATTAGTAATAATACTTATAGTATTCTAACTTTAAGACTTAATTTAGATAGCTTTTTAGTATATTATAAGATCTTAAATATTTATAATCTTAAGGTTAATTAAGTATTTATAACTAACTAGTAGAAGTCTATATTATAAAATTTAGATAATACTTTTAAGAAGTAAAAGGCTTAGTTAGCAGAGAAAGCTATATATTACTAGGCTGAGAATATTATTTATATCTATAATTAATACTATATTAAAGTAGAGAGAATATAATTTTTTCTTAATCTTAAATAATATAGTTATAGTTATTCTAATAGAAATACTTTACTACTATCTTCTATTTCTTATCTTTATTTATCTTAACTAATAATTTATTAACTCCTATATTAGCTATATACTTATAGTTACTAAATTCTAATAAATCTTTCTAATTTAGAGTTTAAAGAGATATTTCTAGCTTATAGTAGGGAGCAGCTTAAAGGGTCTATAAAAGAATCTAAGTTAATTCTAATCTTAATTTTATCCTCTCTAATTATACTATATTTAGTTAACTAGTCTCCTTAAAATATATAATTATAGTATATTTTATCTAGGTCTTTCTCTATATATTAGAGTAAGCACCTTTATAGATCTTTTCTAGTTAAAAGTTCTCTTAGTATAGAGCTCTCTTAAAGAAAGAGAAGAGTAACTTACTATATAGTTATATTTAGCTTAGCTAGATCCTCTAGTACTAGAGACTTATTACTAATTCTAAACTCTTTTACTATTATCCCTTATACTAGCTAGAATCTTTCTTTAATATAGATATTACTCTTAATTAAAGTTAAAGACTTAGATATCTCTATTTAGCTAAATATAGAGTATCTATTTAATAACTTAACTACTATTCCTTTAGGTGTTTCTTTACTATTAGACTTCTCCTATTAAGGAGGTATTATAGTTTCTAATATTTTCTGCTTACCTATTAGTTATAGTAATTTATAGTATTAATATAAGCATTCTATTAAGAATAGAGAGATATCCTATTTAAGTTCTTCTATTCTAGGTTCTAATATTTCTAATTAGTATATATTAACTTATTAGCTTTATATTTCCTAGTTATTTCCACTTTAGCTACCCTCCTTACTACTAGAGGTAGTAATTTCTATCTCTATTAAGATATAGAGCAAACTTTCTAGAAAAGCATATTATAAAGAAGAAGTATTAAACCTGGATTCCTATACTATAAATTAATATAAATTAATTCCTCCTTTTCTAAAAGAATTACTAATAGTTTTATAGTTATTAGAGCTCTAGGTAATTAGCTAGCTCTTAAGCTAAACCCTCTCTATATTAGTCTTTAATATTATTAGACCTACTAGTCTAGTTATATAATTAAAGTTAACCTCTATATTATTACTCCTTTTCTCTTCTAATATACTAAAATCTAATACTATATTACTCTTATAACTACTACTCTCTTCTATACTATTAGAGGTAGATAATATTAGGAGGTTCTCTATTAGTTCTATCTCTTTTAATAGTTCTTTATTAATTAATATAAATAAAAGATTATATCTTACCTATTTATCTAGAATACTATCTCTCACACTACTCTCTTAGTTTATATATACTTTAATATATATAAAGCATAAACCTCAGGCTCCTTATATATCTAGCACCTTAGCAGCAATCTATCTTACTTACTTTAACTCTAAAATCAGCTGCTAACCTTATAGTTATCTCTATTTATAAGTTTTCTAACCTTTTAGTACTATTCTAGCTTAGAGCTAGAAAGTTATTTATAATCTTTATTCTTCTAGATCTATATTACCTATATATAAGACTTATAAGTATTACACTCTATCCCTTATTCCCTAAAAGAGAAGCCTAATATAAGATAGGTATATATTAGATTTAGTTAATAGTATAGAACTCTAGTTAGTTTTAGTTAATTATATAGAGAAAGTAAAGGTAATTTTAAAAGGAAATTAAACCTTATTAACTAATATACTTAATTATATTAGCTTTTATAGTAACTTATATAGCTTAGATTATTTTTTATCTTTTAGTAATAAATAGGTATTTTAGTTATTTCTCTCTTTCTAGGCTTATTTACTATAAAGTCTCTTAGTAAGACTTATCTAAACTCCTAAATTATTATTAATAATATATCTTAATATTTCTGCTTACCTTTTACCTAGCTAGAATACTTTATAACTTATATAGATCTGTAGAGTAGAATTTATATATATATCTCTATAAGATAATAGCAGTAAAGAGAGTAATAGTTAAATTATTAGTAAGGCTAGTAATATATAATATAATTTTAATAATTTACTACTAATAATATTAACTACTTTATAGCTTAGTGTCTAATATAAGCTGGAAACTATATAAATATATATCTATAGATAGTAAGTATAAGAAGTAATACTATATTAGAGTTTATAGTTACCTTAAGTTAAGCTTAATATTAGTAGGGCTAGCTTAATATTATTTTTTCTCTTATAATCTAGGTAGAAGGAGATAGCTCCTCTATATATTATATTAGAAATAGTATATTAATAATACTTAATTTTGCCTTATTATACTACTTAAGTCCTATAAAATGCAGGTACTTAGATCTTTATTAGAAATAGAGAGATAAAGATAAATAGTTATATATTATACCTTATTATTTAAACTGTTAATATAATTATATACCCTATTATCCTCTAAATCCTCTTATTATAATATATAAAACTATCTTAAGTATAGCTAATTTATAATAACCTATATTATCTAGTTAAGGCTCTTTACTCTATATAAGTATATTTAATTTTCCTTCTATAATAACTCTGCTAATATATCTCAGCTAGTTATAATCTCTTAAACTGCCTTTACGTTAATAATTTATTTTATAATTACTATACTATAGTTATTCTATTATACTTAATTTAGAGGCAGGAGCCTATTCTATAAAAAGAGACTAAACCTCTACTAATATAATATATTTATTAGGCGCTCTCTGCCCTTATTCAGGTTACTAGCTTTAAATATCTCCCCCCTTATAATAAGTATTTATATACTAATAGACTATAGTCTGAATATATTATTATTTAAACTTTAAAGAGCTTATAGTTAATAAAAGGTATCTATATAAATTATTTATATAATAATCAGGTAACTCTCTATAGCTTCTATATATTATACTATATAGGTTATTTATTTACTTTTATACTAATAAAATAGATTATTTAGCTACTATACCTTTAAGTATTTTTATTAATTTACTCTTATAGCCCCTTAGAGTGTTATTATCCTGCTTTTCTAGTTTTAAGTGTTAGTTAAAGAATTAGATACTCTTAGAAGACTAGATATTATATCTTAGATATCTAGTTTTTTAAACCTAAATACTAATAAACTAGTTTTATATAGCTAGCTAATTATAGCTAAGTTACAGGTTATTAATATATTAATTACCTAGTTATTAGAGGAGAATAAACTATTAGGTTAGAAGCTATCTAAGATATTACTTCTTTTAGCATTTTTATAAACTTTTACTGCATAGAGGGTACCTCTAAGCTAACCTATTTTACTCTAATAAACCCTATATAGACTTAGAGATATAGATAAAGATAATAATAAGGTTTATAGAGAATAATTTATATAGAGAGCTAGAATATATACTCTCCTTATATTTAAGAGTTATATCCTGCTTTAAACTCTACTATAGTTTTATTAGCTAGCCTCTTTAACTTTTAGATTTCTTATACTAAGTTCTATTTAATCCTTACTCCTAAAAGGTCTACTATATTAAGCAGTTTAATAAGAGAGATATCCTTAAACTAGTATATCTAAGATAGTTATATATATATTCTAATAGTCTCTGCCTTACCTTATTTACTATTATTCTTAATAGGCCTTTTACTATATAATCTAAGTATTACCTTTTTAAGTGTTTATTTCTATACCTTATAGTCTATTAGTATAAAGCTAGATATATAGGGCAAACTTATATAGAATAGCTCTAACTTTAACTTTATACTTATATCTAGCTTAGTTTCTGCTCTAAACTAGAATACCTTTAGTCTAATTCTCTTTAAGGGTAGGATAATAGTGTTTTATAGGATACCTAGAAATAATATGCCCTATATCTTATATAAGGTTAGTATAATTCCACCTAGTAGTTCTATAAAAATTAATAGTTTATTATTTATAATAATCTTCTTAAAGCTAGGTAGATAGATAATCCCTACTACTCTTAATTTAGCTCTATTTACCACTTTAGATTAGAAAGAGAGGTGGTTTAATATTATCTATAAGCCTTATTTTAGTTATATTCTATATTATCTATTAAGTAAAGAGGATATAGAATATAAATACTTTATCTAGGTGTCTAATAATAACTTAATACTATAGGTAGCTTCTTAGATCTCTATTTAAGATATCTACTAACTTATTCTATAAAATTAATAAATGCAAATATGCTAACCTTCCTTTATAGTTTCTAATAACCCCCCCTCTTTATTACCTTTAATAGCTTTATTAATATTAAAAGCATTTCTCTTATTAATAACTCTATAATTAGGCTTAATAAAATAACTTAAAACTCCTCTATAGTTTTTAAGATATTATCCAGGTTTAGAGTAACTAAGATAGCAGCTATTCTAAAAGCTAGTTAGTATACTAACTATATTTATACTATACTATTAAAGTGTAAAGCATACTTAAAGAAAAAATAGGAGAATCTTCTAGTAGAGATTACTCTATTCTATAATTATAGCAAGAAAGTATATATTATAGGATACCTATATAGCTTCTATAATAAGAAGAATATCTTCTCTGTAAATTATCTCTATAATCTACTAGAGTTTATACTAATAATTAAGATTATTAAGATTAACTAGGCTCTATATAAGCCTAGGTCTATAATATAGCTATATAGTATACCTACTATATCTAAAAAGGCTATAATACTAGCTAGGGTATATAGTAAAAGGGGCTTTACCTTTAATCTATTAGCCTAGATAGCTGCAGATTAAAAAGAGTTAAATACTCCTTCTAGTATATTAATCTTTGCTTATAGCCTGAGTAGTATCTAATAAAATAGTATTATAAGTATTAAATGCTATAATTATAGCTAAGAACCCTTTTATAAATAATGCTTTATAGAAGGTTCTATTAGTAGGCTCTAAAAGAACTAGAGAGTTAGATTATATAGAAGATAAAACCTAGTAATAAACCTAGCCTAATAAAGCAATTAAAGTATAGAAGTCTTTATAGGAGAAAGAAGGAAATATAATTTTACTAGTACTATAATATAAGTATCTTAGAATAGATAATAGAAGTTATATTACTTATAAAATAAATACCCTTACTTCTAATATAATAATAGTGAGATGCTTTATAGGGAAGGATTATAATCTGCTATATAATAAGAACTATTAGCCTGCTAGTTTAATAGTAGAATCCCCCTCTTATAAGGCAAAGATCTAGGTTTAATTCCCAGATAGGTCTTTTCTTTTTTCTTTTTGCTAAGGCCTTTTTAATATACTAATTATAGTAGCAAAGTTAGTTTTTATATAGAACTCTTAGTTATAGAGATATAGCTATTTAAAGTATATACTATATTTCTAGCTTTTATTATAGAGCTGAGTTTTAGGAAATACTAGTGTAAAATATAGTATAAAGTAGGCGTATAAATTATATAAATAGGCTGAGTAATAGAGATCTCTTTTCTAATAGAGGGATTTATTTAATAGCAGTATTAGCTAGTATTTTCTAGTATATTATAGCTATTAATTAGCAAAGCAGTTACTAAATTTATAATTAAATTTATTACTACTTTAATATCTATATTAGCTTACTAATATAGCTAGTAGACTGCTTTTAATTAATTCTTATTATTAAAGTTATTTATTACTAGAGAAGGGTTATATATAAGCCTCCTCTTTATAAATAATAAAATCACTTATCTAATAGACTAATCTATAGATAATAAGAGCATAAAATAAGCTTAGATAATATAAATATCTATACCTAAACTTATAAAGCTATACTAATTAAGTTAAATAGTTTAGCTATATTATAATAACTACTAAATAATATTAAGTCTAAGATTATACTAATACTAATAAAACTATTAATAATAAGAAGACTAATCTTGTTCTTCTAAATAGAATAACTTATCATTAACTAACAGAGTTTAAATTACTAACCTGGAATATTACAGCTAGTTTAAGAGATATAATTATATTAGGGATAACTTAGTAAAGTTAAGCAGAGCTATCACCCTCTTAATTAAGCAGGTCTACTTTAGTTAAGTTATCCTTAAGCTAGATAGTTAATTAGTTCTCAAAACGCTATAAAAGCAGCTTAATCCTAATAACTCTATCTACTACTACTATATACTAATATACTAAGAGACTCTTAATAAGGCTTAAACACCTAATTGCTAAGCCTTAGCTTATTAAGAGCATAATTACTTATATCTAGTTTAACTAAGATAGTAGAAGGAACTATAATTAAAGTAAATACTATATAGTTATTACTAGACTAAGTAATATTTATTAAATAGTTACTCCTATATAAACTAGTTTAAACAGAGCAAGTTAAAGGCTATATTATAGACTTTATTAAAGTTTAAAGCTTAAAGAAAGTAATACTAAGAGTAATATTAATAAGATTAAAAAGAAGACCTTATAGATTACTAATAATAATCTATTTAAGTAAAGGTTTCTAGTTAGATAAGTTAATTATTAACTAAGCAATATAACTAGGTTTTTAGTAAGATAATATATTATAGAGGCTTCTCTTAATTAAACTAATCTCCTACTGCTAATTAGTAGGGTTAAGGATAAGGATAGAAAATATACCTTAATAGAGAGCTTAAGTAGAGTCTATTATTAAGATCTCTAGTTAGTTCTATAAAACTATTTAAAGGCTAGAAGAAATTTATACTAGATTAAATAGCTTGCTACTATAAATATTAAGTATTAAACTACTTAGAATAATATTATATTTAAACCTATATAACCTAATAATATTAAGAATAAATAGCAAATTATCCTGCTAAAATAGGTATTTCTATATTTATCTAATAAATATAAATATCTAACTATTATTAAAATAAGGATTTGTATAAGAAGAGATATATAAATTATTAACTATCTAGATACTTATACCTTAAAGCTTACCTCTTACCTATATAGAAATATTATAGCTATTATAGTAAGATTAAACTTAGAGTTAATATAGTTAGATACTATAAATCCCTTTATAAACGCCTTTTTAACTGAGATTATATATATATAATACCTACCTAGATCTAATTGCTCCGGGAAATACTTTATTCTCTATAAGGCTTTATATAGAGTTTAATAACCCTATCTTATATAGTAATATAGTCTTAAAACTATCCTCTAGCAGGTAAATACTATACTACTAGGTGAGGATACCTAGATCTTTATATTAAATATAGTACTAATCCTTATATATATTAACTATATTACTTACTTACTCTTAAAGAGAGGTAAGGTAGAGGTAAGAATACTAATTAATAGCTTAAAGTTAGCTTATAAGATAAAAGAAGTAGGTAATTTAAGGGTGTTTTTTAGTATTTAAATCTTTTATAACTATAAGTAATAAAGAGCAAAGCTTTACCTAGATAAATATATTAAAAAGATATATATTAAATTTGGGATAATAGGAGTAAATTATAAAATATTAATACTTATACTAATAGCTATTAATAACTTAATTCCTAAAACTAAATAAGTAATAGCTTAAGGATTTAACTAGTATTAATATAAAGGTAGCTTAATTAACTATACTACTATTACCTATTAACTAGATACTATAAGAATATTACTATAACTCTTAGAATTCCTTTATAACCCTTTAAAACAGCACTATTAAGCACCTAACTAATATCTTGCCTATTCTTAGTAAATAAGATATCTATATATTAAGCTTAACGCTACTATATAAGAGTATACTTTTCTATGCCTCAGATATCTCCCTTTCTATTAATAATATTACTTAAAGGAGTAGTTAAGGCTTTATAATTATATTATTTAGTAGCCTAATTAGCAGGAATTTATCTAAGTAATATTAAGTTATAATATTAAGTAAAGAAGCTAAACTAGTAGTTCCTATAAGTATACTAAAAGAGTGTATAGCTATTATATAACTTATAAGGGAATATTAATAGTATCTTAATACTAAGTTTTCTATATACTAAGATAATACCTAAACCCTTTATATACTAATAGCCTAACTACTCTAAGCACCTAGTAAGTTATAATATATTAATATTAATAACTTATAACTATAACTAGAAGCAAAGAGAGGTAAGGTTAAGTTTAAATAGGTAAAGACTAATAAGATAGTTATAGCTAGCTTTATAAAGGCTCTTACTGCTTAAAATCTAACTAGATTTGTTACTTAACTAGCTATAGCAAATTTCTAGTCTCTTATTAATAATAACCCCTCTAAGTAAGATAATTACTTAAAAGTTCCAGAACCCTATTTAGATCTTATAATAACCTAATTTTAAGATATAGGGAAGAGTATTTAAACTATATATCTTAATTAGCAAAGTATACTTAGAATAATTATAAGCTATACTATTACCTAGCATATAGTAATCTATTATCTTACTAGGATTATTAGTTATCTTAGTAATTTCCCTTATAGCTAAGTTATTAGTAGAACACTATAAGGGTTTTATAATATTATATATTATTATATTAGCATATTAATTAGCTAATCCTTATATATAAAACCCCTAGTAAGCATTAAACCTACCTAGATTATTATTTTAATAATATAATCTCTATTATAAGTATAAGTATATAGAGGCTTAAGCTTCCCACTAGATTCTTTCTCAGTTCCTTATATTCTATAATATATACTAAGTCTTATCTTCTTTCTATATATGCTAATTCTATATTAGTGCCTCTATATATTCTTACTAGTAGTTTAGGAAACTATCTTAGATATACTACTTTATTATTTCTTTATACTGCTTAATATCTATTCTATATTAGAAATATTATCTCTATACTATATCTTAGAGTAATATAGCTTTTAAAGTTATATTATCTCCCTTAAGTAAAACGTATAATAATACCTCTATTACTATTTCTATAGCTAAACCTAGTTTAATATATACTATTAAACAGATAGAGAGTTATTCTCAGAGTTATAAATAAACTAAACTTCCCTCTAATACTATATCTACCCCCTTAGAATTATAGAAATATGTATAAAGCCTGTTTCTAGGGGAATATATATTATAGCTAGTTTATACTACTAAGTTCTAATACTCCACCCTTTTCAGGCTATTATAAGGTATAAAGTTCTAGGATAATAAAATTAATATTATTTATAGCCTAGCTATTACTAAAATATAATCTATTATAGTACTATCTTATAGTAGTAGCAGAGAAATATTAGCTACTAACTCTGCTATTATTTCTATACTAGCTATACTCTTCTTAGCCTCTATTTATTATAGCTTAAAAGTAGAGGCTTAAGATACTAAATAGCCTAATAATCTATTAGTAATAAGAACCTCTATTATAACTAGTAAAAAAGAAGAGAAAGTAGTATTAGATAGTAATTATTATTAGAAGTTAGTAGTAGCCCCTTCTAAGCTTAAATCTCTTATTAAGTTTCTTTTATAGATTTCTTATTCTTAGCTATTAATACTAACTATAAGTCTGCTATCTAAAGCTTAGATACTATTAGGTTTCTATGATATAGTATTATTCTTAGATAGTATTTTATAATAGTAAATTAGAGATAGTTATTAACCCTAAACTAACTTATTACTTTTATATTACTTCTAAGACCTTTCTAATAGATACTCTATAGTAAATTGCTTTCTTATTATTATTACTAGTCTAAAGTATTAAGTATTAAGTATTCTTTATATTAAGAAAGTTATATATTTTCAGTTTTCTAAGATTCTAGTTATTATATAGAATAATATATTACTTCTTTTAAAAAGTATAACTAAGCTAAGTATAGGATAATCACCTAATCTATCTAGTAGGTTAGATCTTAGATATAATTAGTAGCCTAGCTAACCTTAAGCCTCTCTTATTTAGCTACTTATAGCTCCTATTTAAGCTCTATATATTATAGTAGATAGATATAGAAAAGCCTTTCCTATAAAGGTATTAGTAGAGAAGGTTATAAAAGATATCTTCTAGCACTATACTAGCTTTAAGGATTATATTCAAAGTATAGATATTTATTTAAACAATAAAAGGCTATAGTTAGGTATTATCTATAAGATCTAGTATTTAATATATAAGATAGCAAAATCCAGGTATATTTATAGGCAGGGTTTTTGCAGGCTATTACTTAGCATAGTATTAGAGTATACTAGATAAATTATATTAAATATATAAGATAAACTCTAAGGCTCTCTCTCCTAGCTCCCTCCTATCTATATTTAGCCTATATATACTAAGGTAAATAGAGAGCAAAGATTATCCTATATAAGGGTGTTAGTAGAGGAGAGTAGAGCTAGGTTATTTATATATTATATTAGCTAAGTAACCTCTAAGCAGTATATTAGAAGTATAGATATTTATTTTAAATATAAAGGTTAATAGCTATCTCTTATATAGTATATATTAGATATAATATCTAGCACTTAAAAGGTGTTTTATATTTTAGTATTAGTTAGGTAAGTTAGAGACTATAAAATAGACTTTTATAAGAAGCAGCTATCTGCCTTTATAGTATTATAGCTCTTAGCTTCTAAAATATAATTCTTAAAAAAAGAGCTATACTAGTATTGAAAACTACTAAGTTAATTTTAGATAGCTTTAAATATTAGACTTTACTAGCTAAACCCCTCCTTAAGATTAAGTAACTAAGGCCTAGTATTAGGTATAATCCTGATTTTTAACCTTAGCTATAATAACCTAATCTGAATTATAACAGACCTCTATTAATATAGAAAGCTAATATATAGAGAGGAAGCCTATAAGAGGTAATTATTCTAGGTTTTAATAACTCTATTTTATCTTTAAGAGATAGAGTGATTATAGATCTAGAAAGGCAAACTTATAACTACCTACCTTAAAGAACTTATTACTTAATTACTTATATTATTATAAAGTAATAGTATTAATAAAGAGAATAAGGATAATCTAGCTAGTAAGGCTCTTACTTAATTTATTAATCTCTTAGTTAATAAAGAGCCTATTTTTATCTAATAGTCTTATACTGCCTATAGCTATATCTGATTTATCTATATTACTACTATAAAGTCTTAGAAAACTGTTCTAGTATTAATATTTATAAGATAAATGTTAACTAGATATATAAGATTAACTCTAAGTAAGCTTTTAGATTAGTATTTAGAGTTTAGTTTGTTTTATCTAGTAGATAAGATTATAAAGAATCTTAATACTATAAAGCTCTCTATCTAAGATTTACCTTAGTATTAAATATATATACTAATAGCTAAGCTACCTTATAAGCTAAATAAGGTCTCTATAATATATAAGCTTAATAAGAATAATAATAGATAGGTGGAAGTTTAAGCTAGAATAGAGATGCTAAGCAGTGTAATTATTAGGCCTTATCCTCTAAATCTAACTAACCTTTAGGATCCTGCTTATTAATATAACCTATATATATTTAGTAGCTAACTTAATATTAAAACTAAAGGTGCCTTAGTATATTACTAGAGACTTTTTATATACTACTATAACTCTAAGTTAAAGTCTCTTTATAAGGCCTAGAAAGCAGATAACACACTTTATATAGCTGCCTATATCCTCTAATAATAACCTAGTTTATAAGTATAGATAAGAAGATTAGAATAGAGCCTAAACTACCTATAAGTTATAATATCCTTATTCTAACTATTAATAAAGCCTAGACTCTCTAGTAATCTACTAACTTACTACTATTTAATATTAGTATAAATAAGATAGTTAAGGTAAAGTAAGAAGGAGATAAGACTACTATACTATTTACTTATCTAGTAATTATTTTTCCTATAATACTAAGTAAGAAGATCCACCTCTTTATATAGATAGTAGGTGCTTAGCTATACCTTAAAATCCTTATTAAGATTAGATAGAAGAAGCTATAACTAGACTTAGAAAACTACCTATAATATAGAGGTTAAAATAGATAAAACTATAGATAAACTCTATATACTATAGTAAATAGGCCTGCTTTCTAAGATACTTTAGACTATTTATAAGGCTATATATATAGCAGATATATTACTTAGAAGACTAAGATATATCTAGAGCCTTATACTCTATATATTTATTAGAAGTTGCTATAGTACTAGCAAGCTATATATTCTCTAGCTATATATTTCTAATAATATAGCAAAGATTCTAGGCCTCAAAATAGTACTATCTTAGGATTTCTACTAAGAAAAGGCCTCTCTTAGTAAAAAATATTAGAATCTAGGCTATAGGCTATATATATAGAGAAGGAGCTATCTAGTTCTATAGTATAGAGGTTCTATATAGCTTAAAGGCAGTTCTTAATAATAAAAGCCTTATACCTTATTTTAAAATCTATATAATATATACTCCTTATAGGATCCCCTAAAAACCAAGTATATTCTATATTTAAGTTATCTAACTAGAAGCTTCTTCTCTAGTTACTACTATAGTAGGAGAATAAAATAATCCTAGATAGGTCTATTCTGCTATATACTAAGAAAAAGGTAATATAGATATATAAAAATAGTAGTAATAACTATAATAGATATAATTATCTAAGTAATTTAAAAGAGCAAAAGCTATAGTAGTATCTAGTTAAGAAATACTCTAATAGCTAGGCCTTAATAGTAAGAGATAGGTTTTATAAGGTAAATATTAGTAGTAGATATAGGTATAGGCAGTAAATATTAATATATATAACTCTAATAACTACTGCTAGTTATCTCTCTTCTCTTAGTAGACTATTTTACTATTCTCTCTGTTAAATTTCTATGCCTAGATATATAAGAGCATTAATAATATAATAATAAGTAACTTTTTAGAGGACACTATACTAACCTAAGCTAAAGCTAGTAATCTTAAGCTTTAATAAATTCCCCTAGATATATAAGAGTATTAATAATATAATAATAAGTGATAATAAGTAACGTTTTAGAGAATATATAATATTTTAGAGGATACTATACTAACCTAAGCTAAAGCTAGTAATCTTAAGCTTTAATAAATTTGCCTAGATATATAAGAATATTAATAATATAATAATAAGTAATATTTTAGAGAATACTATACTAATCTAAGCTAAAGCTAGTAATCTTAAGTTTTAATAAATTTACCTAGATATATAAAAGTATAAATAATATAATAATAAGTAATATTTTAGAAAACACTATACTAATCTAAGCTAAAGCTAGTAATCTTAAGCTTTAATAAATTCTCCTAGATATATAAAAGTATTAATAATATAATAATAAGTAATAATAAGTAATATTTTAGAGGATATATAATATTTTAGAGGATACTATACTAATCTAAGCTAAAGCTAGTAATCTTAAGCTTTAATAAATTTATCCAGATATATAAGAGTATTAATAATATAATAATAAGTAATATTTTAGAGAATACTATACTAACCTAAACTAAAGCTAGTAATTTTAAGTTTTAATAAATTTACCTAAATATATAAAAGTATAAATAATATAATAATAAGTAACGTTTTAGAGGATACTATACTAATCTAAGCTAAAGCTAGTAATTTTAAGTTTTAATAAATTTACCTAGATATATAAGAGTATAAATAATATAATAATAAGTAATATTTTAGAGGATACTATACTAATCTAAGCTAAAGCTAGTAATTTTAAGTTTTAATAAATTTGCCTAGATATATAAGAGTATTAATAATATAATAATAAGTAATAATAAATAATATTTTAGAGAATATTATACTAATCTAAGCTAAAGCTAGTAATCTTAAGCTTTAATAAATTTACCTAGATATATAAGAGTATAAATAATATAATAATAAGTAATATTTTAGAGGATACTATACTAATCTAAGCTAAAGCTAGTAATTTTAAGTTTTAATAAGTTTATCTAGATATATAAGAGTATAAATAATATAATAATAAGTAACGTTTTAGAGGATACTATGCTAATATAAGCTAAAGCTAGTAATCTTAAGTTTTAATAAATTTACCTAGATATATAAGAGTATAAATAATATAATAATAAGTAATATTTTAGAGAACACTATACTAATCTAAGCTAAAGCTAGTAATTTTAAGTTTTAATAAGTTTATCTAGATATATAAGAGTATAAATAATATAATAATAAGTAATAATAAGTAATATTTTAGAGAATATATAATATTTTAGAGGATATTATACTAATCTAAGTTAAAGCTAGTAATTTTAAGCTTTAATAAATTTACCTAGATATATAAGAGTATTAATAATATAATAATAAGTAATGTTTTAGAGAATACTATACTAATCTAAGCTAAAGCTAGTAATCTTAAGCTTTAATAAATTTGCCTAGATATATAAGAGTATAAATAATATAATAATAAGAAATATTTTAGAGAATACTATACTAATCTAAGCTAAAGCTAGTAATCTTAAGCTTTAATAAATTCTCCTAGATATATAAGAGTATTAATAATATAATAATAAGTAATAATAAGTAATATTTTAAAGAATATATAACGTTTTAGAGGATACTATACTAACCTAAGCTAAAGCTAGTAATCTTAAGCTTTAATAAATTTATCCAGATATATAAGAGTATTAATAATATAATAATAAGTAATATTTTAGAGAATACTATACTAACCTAAGCTAAAGCTAGTAATTTTAAGTTTTAATAAATTTACCTAGATATATAAGAGTATAAATAATATAATAATAAGTAATATTTTAGAGAATACTATATTAATCTAAGCTAAAGCTAGTAATCTTAAGCTTTAATAAATTTACCTAGATATATAAAAGTATTAATAATATAATAATAAGTAATATTTTAGAAAATACTATACTAATCTAAGCTAAAGCTAGTAATCTTAAGCTTTAATAAATTTGCCTAGATATATAAGAGTATTAATAATATAATAATAAGTAATATTTTAGAGAACACTATACTAACCTAAGCTAAAACTAGTAATTTTAAGTTTTAATAAATTTGCCTAGATATATAAGAGCATAAATAATATAATAATAAGTAACGTTTTAGAGAATACTATGCTAATATAAGCTAAAGCTAGTAATCTTAAGTTTTAATAAATTCCCCTAAATATATAAGAGTATTAATAATATAATAATAAGTAATAATAAGTAATGTTTTAGAGGATACTATACTAATCTAAGCTAAAGCTAGTAATTTCTAGCTTTAACTAATTTATACCTCTAGGGTCTAGGCTAAGACTTATATAGAGAAGTATAAGAAAAATAAGAAATATAAGGCTATTAAGACTTATAAATTAGCTACTACTACTACTACTACTGCTACTACTAGTAATACTAATATTAATATCTCTACTAGTATCTGAGATATTCTTATACTGCTTATCTTAAACTTAAAAAGAAGGTATAAGCTAACTAATTACTAGTAAAGAGATATCTATATTAGCTAACTGCTTTAATAGGAGGTAGCTATACTTTATAAAAGCTATCTAATTATACTATTACTTTAATATAAAGGGAGAGAGAGAGATAGGAGGTTAATACTAATAGGAGATAGGTTCTGCCTTCTTAAAAACTAGGAGGAGCTTATAATAGGTTTTAGATAAAGACTATATAGTAATAAACACTTTACCTATATTAGCTTAGAATTAGATATAATTATATACTAGATTATATAATAAACCTTAAAGGGTAGAAGACCTCTTTCTTTAGTTCCCTCTAGTTCTTATTTAAGCTAAATATGCTAAGAGAGATAGAGAGAGATAGGCTATCTATATAGAGATATTAGTAGATACTCTCAGAGACTACCTAAATATAGGCTATATAGAGAAGCTGCTATCTGCTTTTATAGTCTATATAATACTTTAACTTTATAGTTACTCTATAAAGAAGATAACTATATAGGTCTTTTATAACTTAAAGATAGGTTTTTTATACTAAGAATAATATAATATAGCTTAAGTTTATTTATAAGAGATAAGATCTCCTTATATAGGCTTATACTATTATACTTATTCTAGAGTGGGTATATATATTCCTTTAGTCCTTATAACCCTATTTAGACTAACTCTTTTAATTATCTTATCTCTTTTCTTAATATACTATAAACTAATAAGGTTAAGATCTTTATTTGCTATATATATTATTATCCGTCTCCCTTAGCTGCTTCTATCTAACCTTAAACTATTAAGTCTAAGATAGTAAGATAGAGCAGTAAGGTTAGCCTAGTATAGAACTATCTATATAAGCTATATAAGCACCTATATAGCTAGCTATATTAGTATTTAGGCTCTTCTAGCAGAATATTAACTATAATATCTAGTATTTAATATATAAAATAGGGAAATCTAGGTATACTTTAGAGAATGCTTATTTTAGCTATATATTAGATAAACTCTAATATTCCCTCCTCTTAGTACCTCTAGTCTCTATTTAGGCTATATATACTAAAAGAGGCAGTGAGGGAAGATTATTCCATATTAGGGTATTAGTAAAGGAGGGTAGTTATAGGTTCTTTATATAATATATTAGCTAAGTAACCTCTAAGTAGCATATTAGAAGTAGGAATATTTATTTTAAAGATACTAGGTAATACCTATATCTTATATAGTAAGTATAAGAGGATAAGAGCCTCTGTTATTAGAAATACCTTAAGCTCTTATTTTAGCTATATATACTAATAGAGATAGAGAAAGAAGATTATTCTATATAAAGGTGTTAGTAGATAGGTATAGAGGTAGCTTCTTTATATACTATATTAGCTAAGTAATATCTAAGTAGTATATTAGAAGTAGAAATATTTTCTTTTAATAGGTTTAGTAATTACCTAGCTATAGGTTCTATAGGTATCTATAAAATAGGTAGGTAGTTATAGATACCTATAGAATTAGTAGGCTTAGATAAATAAGCCTATATATATAGTATAAATACTATACCTATAGGTTTATAATATAGCTTACTTAGATAAATATATAGTTAGATTAAAATATAATATAAATAAATAAAAGATCTCTCTCTTATAGCTATAAATACTTTAGAAGCTTTTATTGCATTTAACGTGTTAAGCAGCTTAAATATATTAAGCACTTTCTAGTCTATCTCTATATTTAAGGGGTTAAACGCCTATAATGCGTTTTATATCTTAGTTATATATCAGGTTAAGTAGTAAAACAGGCTGAGAACCTTAAAATAAAAATAATAAAACTATATACTCCTATATACTTATATAGAAATATTATAATATTATAGCTTTATATCTAGAGGCTATAAAATAAAGGAAAAGATCTTACTATATATAGTATTCCTATTATAGATATAACCTTTTAAGTAAAAGTAATAAAAGCTTCTAAATAATAAGATAAACTATTATGTTCCTGGCTAGTAATAATAATACTATTCTCCTTTTCTCCTCTCTGCTCTTAATAAGGTAAAAGTCCTGCTATAATATACTAACTAATATATATATCTAGGTAGTCTCTAAACTAGGCTATTCTCACTACTCTATCTTAATAGTTTATATTCTAGATATTAAGCTGCAATATTATAATATTTATATATCAGTATATATAAGTATATAGTTTTATTATATTTATCTTAGAATCCTTAGTCTGTTTTAATATTAATAATTATAATATTAATATATCTTTCTTAAATAGTAAGTATTAATAAGAATACTATTAAAGAGA